>CANSZD010004295.1:0-112224 GCA_947648045.1 Beta corolliflora
CGAAATCGGTGGATAGTCAAGGTTGAATACATAATAAACGGAAGATGGACGATCCAAGACCCGCCTACCTCGCGGCTACGGCTGCGGATCGAAGTCCCAGATTCTTCAAACTACTAAACACACTAGCACGATTATAACACATCATCATCGTATAGAGTACGCGGATCATGGTAGATACGTGCGTTGTGATGTCTGGATAGCTAGAAATCACACTATGTCAAATAGGGCCCCCTTACATAGACTTCAAGTAACTCTCGGGAAGTATGCCTGTGGCTCTGGCCCTACTCGAAGTCGGGCTCCGTGCGGAACACGGCGACTCCGACACAAATCTCCTCCTCACCCTTCCTCGCGGTGACACGGGAAGTGGCCTCATGTGGATCGCCACTCAAAGCGTTTTCCAACTCTTCCTCGTCCCAGGCCATCTGACCCGGACTTGTGTAGTTGTGTATGTATAGTCGGCAAGGACAATTTAGGATTTAATATGAGAAGAATTTCTTGTACTCCCAAAAAAATCAAAATGATGACTATGATGTACTCCTACAAAGAACATCTCATAAATGTATGATTGAAGAGAGTATTAGAAGCTGCGAAGTCCAAATATTCATACTATATCTTACCGAAGAAAACACAATCCTTTCATTAGCATTTAGCAAAATAGATACGAGAAAAATGTGTAAAAGTTGCCAAGTCCATGTTTACATGGGGTATGAAAATTGGGGCCACCCCATATCTTTGCCCTCAGATTTTTCGTCTTTTGGTTCTTAGGATACCTCCAAAAGCCCTGCTATTACAGTTGTATCGTGTATAATTGGTCCAATAAATTACGACTTTCAATCCAGCCTCTACCAGACTTTTTGTTCTCCGGCCTCTAAAGTTCTTACCTTAAAGCCCCTACACTACGAGAGTGCTTTGCTTTTTGTGTTGTGTCGTTTTGTTTCATCAAGTCAACTCCAAAAGAAAGAATAGAATATTAGGGATTAGTTTCATTCTATACATCAATTTGGTAGTGGGAAGATGGGATTTAGAAATATGAAAATGATTAATAAAATCTCTTATAATGTGTTCTTTTAACCTGAATCAACATAAATTGAACTTATTATACTTCGTTAAACTTAACCAGCCTTAATTGCATCTTATATTTACACTTTATTGTACTTGATTAGCCCTCATTAGACCTAGACATCTTGGGAAAAAAAATTAAGGTGAAGAGACTACACTTCCATTCTTCTTTACGTAAATCTCCGAATCCCTAGTTTAAAAGTGCATTTTATTTAAAGATATGTTAAAAGAGGATTGTATAGTAAATTCATTTACTTATTTTTACTGGTGCTAATTCTAATTTTGCATGCTTTGAAATGATTGTAGCATATGTTTTGGGCTTAAAGTCTTGCTCTCTCTATCTCCTTATAAAATATCTCAGTTGTCCTTATTTTAATTCTCTTATCTCTCTTATCTCGCTTTTCATTATATGAACTCCTTTAAAAATAAATCGTATATTCTTACGTTGTACTTCTTCCATTTCTTTAATTGTAACATTTTCAGTTCATCATTATTCACATATAATATATAAAAACAAATGTTATTATGCAAAGACTTTTAATTTTTAAAAAAAAGTTAAGAGAAGTTCTAATAGATATGATCATACGATTAGGGAAATTTATGCGAGAAGAATAATGTCAAAATTTAAAAAAAAAAAAAAACTCACTTGAAATAACCCAGGGATGGATACATAACATGCATGCATGAGACACATGACAACAACTTAACATAAATTTTCACGGCCTATTACTTTCTACTACGTCTGTGACAATAATATGTACCAACCATGCAAATGAAAGGGTTTTTGCTAGCATTCATTATGATCCAAGATAACTCATTAGGGTTTTTTTGTTTCTTTTGCTCGCATCCTTTATGATCTTAATCAAATACAGAACTTATCATTAGCATGATCCTATGCTCAGCTTTGCGAACGTAAAATTGCCACAATAAGAGATGTAAACCCATTGGGGATGATAATGACCAAAGTTCTTCAGTCTTATTCTTACAGTTGTACCATAACCAAAATTGGAAAGCAAAAGCATGTCCTCAAATGCAGTAACAAGGCGCCAGAACAATTAAAAACACACATGACCATTTTTGAACATGCAGAAAAATACGATCAAAATGATCCGAGAGTGAAAAATTAATAAATCTACTATGTTGGAAGCTTATTTCTTCCCTAGCAACCAAAATATGACTCCTCAAGCCACTCGATTGAAACAATCAACCACAGCAGTCAAAATAACATCGGGCGAATAATTATTTTTCCAAGGGGTTCGTCCCATATTCAATACATGGAAAAGAACGCCAGTCTCTAGTTGATAACATCAAGGACCAGCTTACGAGACTTGACGACAGACCACTTCAAACGACGGTAGTATGCTGCTTGAAGTAATGCCAATGACAGTACAAATATCCACTTGAATCCCATCTGCATACAAAAGCACAAGATTAGATAAGTTGTAGTCAGCAGACAAATCGTCAACCAAAACAACTTGGAACATTACATACCAGTTTCCTCTCTTCCATCTCTGGCTCTGCTGCCCATGTTAAGAATGACACAACATCTTTGCCCATCTGCACCATCAGCAGCAAGATTTAAGTGCACTTCATTAAAAAAGTTAGCCAACATGCTGCAAGGTAACATGTTCACTCGTACAAAGCAAATAAACTTCTGGGGTGAAAAAAAAAACCTACCTGAGCTTCTGTTGCAGGAACACCATCCTCATATTCAAGAGCTCCATCATTGAGCATCTTAGGCATTGCAATTGCACCCCCAGGGAAGTATGGATTGTAGTGCAACCCTTCTCGGATCTACAACACAAGGAGCAAGCTCAATAGCCGATGATGAGAAAAAATAATTAGAACACAAAGGAATAACATGATGATGAAAACCCATAAACCCGCCTAAAGTGAGAGCCTCAAGAGCACTGGAGCAATCATATGAGGTTAGGCCAAGTATGATAACAAAACCCCAAAGGAGCTGTTTAGAGGACAAAGAGATAATCACAGCTCCACCACCATTAACGGAAACAGTGACAATTTCAGTTTTTGGGTACCAAGCTGTTATACTGACAATCAAGAGTGAAATTTTAAAACTATTAAAACCATTTTACTCTACAAATGAAGAGCTTCCTGCAAGTTCTTCACAACCTTTACAGAAAATGCCAGTGGGTCTTACAGAAACAACTTCTACCAATTAGGCATATATCTGGACCTAAAGTGGGATCCCAGATTCTCACTACTAGTTACTGTTGTAGGTGATACAGAGCAAACGGGTAGAAAAAAACCTTAGGTGATATGTATTGGGAATGCAGTCAGAAAACTACCTTTTAGAGCATACAAGGGAGTAAAAGCCTATAAAATTCAGTAAGTAGTCATGCAAAGTGTAGCAGAGCCTCCACCATTTTGTGCAAGGGATTTAATTGCAGTCTTTACTCCAAGAAGTGAGAAAACAAATTGGTCTCTGGTGATTTAAATTTTTTGGCTTCTGAGATCTTTCATATTCTAACACCCCGTCCTTCTACACATCAACCTCTCTTATCATCCATATTAACACTAATCTACTATCCAATTAGATTAACAATTCACAGGTTAACCATCCGAATCATACTCTCTTCTCTGAAGCATAATTGTTAACCTTCAACTCCCAACAACCCACCCACAATAAACTTTTTTCCTATAGAATTGAGAAAGATAAACCCTAAATAGAATAAAAAATTCACCAGCAGTTCGATGTTCTTTTATCTTCCTTTTTTTTTTGGAGGGGGAGGAGGGAGGGAAGGCGGGAATTAAGTGATCATACAAGACGCGAGAGAAGAAATATACGGTTCAAACTTCAAAGAACACTGCCAAGATTGGTGACATATGGGTTGGGAAGACAGTATGCAGATCAACGTACTGGTGCTAATATGGCCTGTATCGACCCAGAATGAGAAGACCTTGAGTAAGAGTCCATCACTCATAGGAAGTTAACTTCCTCAGACATCTTCCTTCTTTCCAAAAGAAAGGCAGTTGAAAATATCAGCAAGAGTCTACCCATGAATTGAAAAGCCTCAAACTTTTATTAATCTAAGCATCACAATTTAGTAGGTAAAAAGATCAAAATACTTAAATCAGCCAGTGGGCTGATCATTTCCAATGGCGCTGCTGGTGGATGAAGAGTTATTACAAGACTTTCTCTATCACTTGGGGGGGGGGATGGTATTCACCATTATCTCACCCTCTAGACTCATCCAACTTCTAACCCTATCATGATCCTCTAATTAGCCTGTAGACTCACCTCAACATCACTGCGAAACGTTTGGGGAGGTTTTCACAGGAAAAACAAAAACTCTAGAGAGATGAAACCAAGATTTGCGGTCGATAACGTGTTTCCAACTCCATATCTCAACCATTAGCCAGGTGAGTGTGCAAATGAAATTTTTTGTTTTCTTTGAGGATATACTATTTTATTCCTAATACAGCTTATCTAATCCATGAGGAAGAATTGGATTCTGCACTAGCAAAATCTGTAACTAATGTTCAGCTAAGTTCCAAACAGTTACTGCATTTCGATTCAGCAGACAGAAAAACAATTGAATAATATTACACACCGAAACTCCAGCAGGTGGATCACGGTAACCAGTTAGCAGAGCGAATACATAGTTCTGACCATTGTGTCGAGCCTGCAAGAAAAAGTAAATGGTAAAGCATTGGCCACTAACCAAGCAACAATTTCAAATGATCAAGAGAAATCTGATGCAAATTAACATACCTTGGTAATAAGACTTAGATCAGGAGGATAGGCTCCACCATTAGCAAACCTAGCTGCTGCTTCGTTAGGATACGGCTGAGGAAATCGGTCACTGAGTTTACCAGGACGAGTAAACATCTCACCCTCATCATTAGGTCCATCAACCACCTCAATCTCAGCGGCCATAGCTTTTGTCTCCTCCTCAGTGTATGCTACGCCCACCAGATCACGGTATGAAATCAGAGACATAGAGTGGCATGAGGCACAGACCTGCTGGTAAACCTGGTGTCCACGACGAATCCTAAGTACAAACAATACTATTAATCTACCACAACAAAAACTTCTTTATAAAAAGGCACAAAATGATTCTGTAAAAGTGACAGGAACTCACGAAGCATGGTCATATGAGCTGAGAATGCCATCGTGAGGCCAAGGGTACTTCGGGCATTCTAGGCCATGTTCAGCCTCATCTGCAGATGCTACGGTGGCAAAACTCAAAAGCCCAGTAGCCCCTGCTCCAAGGAGAGCAAATGCTCTCAAGACTTTTGCACCAGAAGATCCAGCACCTTCTTGATCTTTTGAGACCACAGATGATAAAGCTGGAATTGCCTGCAAAACCATAGAAAACAACAATAATGGTTCAACAGTTGGCATTAGCATTCAGCGACAAGTAGCCAGCACCTTATAGCTAACCAAATGCTGTAAAGAAAGCAGTATATCCAATACAAGCTTATTGCACTCAATAGATGGTAACACCCAAGAGAAAATCCTGCATGCTACCCCCTATACTTTTGAAAGTTCCATTTGGTGAACCAAAACCTTCACAAATTTCATATATTACCCTTCTAATTTTGAAATATCCCACAATCCACACCATGCACCTGCCGCTAAGGTTTCTGTTAGTTTTACCACTAAGGGCTTGTGTGGCATGGTTGCAAATAATTTATAGTTACGGAAATCCATCCCCACCACCAACCTACTCATAATGATGGAAAAACAAGGATTGATAAAATAAAATAAAAATTCCTCAAGCAAATGCTTGCTATTCTTCCAGTGACATTCGTGCCGAAACTGTGGCATCTCCGAGAAACCCAACAACACTTACTAAACACTGAAAACAACCATCCTCTCCTTCCTAAAGCCTTGACTGCACCGCTAATGTAATATATTCTCTGTCTATATGCTCCTCACTTTCAAATCCTCAATCTACCCCGATACCTTCAGCCACCTTTCAAAGAGTCTCATCTAATGTAAGAGTTGTCACTGTTAATATCACATTTCCGGCAAAAAATGGAACCTTTATACTTGCCAAAACAGTAGCTTCTTACATCACTTTGGGACGGTGGCAGTGGTGGAGCCAAGGGTCTGGCTTAGGTTGTAAATTAGTAATGGACTTATGGTTTGTTCTAGAGCACAAGTTTGGGGTTATTTGTGAAAATCAGTAATTATAAGCTTCTTTCCTTAAAGTAGCAACTGTTGCGTCATAAAAGTCTATTAGGGAAGCATAACACTAAGACAACCAAATTCATTTGGATTGGTAAGGGTAACCAAATCAAGGAAACTACGGGCAGATAAATCGCTACCAAAACAACACCGGCTATAGCAGCAGTCATCCTTACTCCACCTACCACAACTGTCAAAGATACCATCCTAGTGCCTTCTACAAAATAAAGTAAAGTAAAAGGAACCAATAGTAGCAAGATCTAGCAAAGCAGACAGCAGCGCATTACATTAATATCTAAACAGTAGATATTTATAAGTGCTCACTTGAGAGACACAACATGAAAGATTATTCTTTTAAGATAGAGAAGCACCATATCAGTAATACCCAACAATTACTACTAAGCCCAAAAGCTTCAACAAGACATAAACACCATGAAGCTGTAGGAGACTAGTACTTAGTGAAAAATGTAGGAGACTAGTACTTAGTGAAAAATGTAGGAGACTAGTACGCTCATAAAGCTGTAGGAGACTAATACTCAGTAGAGGATGTAAATACTAGATGAAACAAGATTCCGGAGGTTTCAGCAATCAATGTATCTCACGAAGGAAGATCCATAGCAGTTAACAAAGTGACAAACATAAGAAAAATAAATTAATAATAAAAATGTGCTAGCAAAAGGTGTATCATGTTGGCAGTTTGGCACTCACTACTAGACATGCCAAGGATAATTCAAGATAGATAGCTAATCTCAAACTGTCTTACATGAGAAATATAGAAATGGAGGTGTAGAGTGAAAACTTACAGGAACAAAACAATACTATAACTAGAATCATGTTCAACAAACAACAAAAGATGTGAGTTGTGACCACCAACTTATAAGGACTGGCAACAGTAACCACTTCGGGCTTCTAGTAAGGCCATACGCCATACCAATTATATGACATTATGTGCAATATCAAAACAAACTCAAAACTCAAAATCACTACAAAGGGTCACGACTATAATGTGCAATAATAATGTCATAACCATGGGAACAAGGAATCTCAAGAAAGTTGGAAACTGTAAAATTCTTGAGCTTGAAATATCAAAACAAACTCAAAACTGATGACAATCTCAGTGGAGTATGAACCCATGTTACTCTGGAAACTCAGAAGTTACACTATGAGCTAGAGTTCCAAATCCTGCTCTACTCATTCTGTAATTAAACGAGGAACACTTAAATTCTAATAAACCAAATTCTTATTATGTTAAACATATATAATCTGATAAAGCCAACGTGGCCGCAACAGAATATGGAATGTGCAAGTAAACAACTACAACAACAAGCACATAATTTCCAGAGTTTATTCAACGGAACAATTTAAGCATTAACGCACACATTGCTCTATGCTCATACTCATAGTTCATATACACCGGTGACAGTCAATGTTTCCACAACAATGCGAAAACGATAGGCCGGCCACAACAAGACTAATTTTTAAATTGTTCATTATGAATCAACAATAGTAAATCTAATCACATTAATCCAATCTGACTCATACAAAGAAAAACAACATATCTGTAGCTCAATTTAACGCGAAATTGATTTAAAATAAACACAACATAACATTAAATTCGAGCAACAATAAACAAAACAAAAGAAATAGAATTAATTACATTGGAATGAGACTGAAAATTCCTCTTTAGAATCTGCTGAAGTAATCTACCTCCAGCCATTTCGCAGCTGACCTCCTACAAATCAAAATCAATCCGCAAAAAAAAAAACACGATCAAAATCACGTATCATATAACACATAAAATTCAACTTCAACAAATAATAAATTAAACTTCGACAAATCAATTTCGGATCGTGTTATCCAGATCGAGGTACACAGATTTTCCAGATCGGATATCAAAAGTTGCGCAAAAAAAAGAGGACAGAGAAAATATTACTTGGTGTTGAAGAGAGAGAAAAAGAAAAGGAGAAGTCGCCGGAGAAACAGAGGGGTGGAGCCCACGGCGGAGGAAGGAAGAAGAGAGGTGAGAGAAAAATGTGTGTGCGAAAATGGATTGGTTTTGAGTGATTTTGATTATTTTTAGGGTTCACTGTTAAATAATCTACAATTTTGAGGAGAGGAAGTTTGAGAAGGGAAATGATAAAAGAGGGGATGTAAATGATGGTGGTGTAGGATTCGAACCCGGGTTGATGATTGGAAGGTGAGATTAGAGATAGTGATTAGGAGGTAGTCTGCGTGGCACGGGCTCCCTCGCTAATTATTACTAGTCCTATATGCACGCTATGCGTGCGAAATCATTTTTAAAGTTAAATTAATTGCATACTTATATCTAGTAATAATTTGCACAAAAAATTATTTATAAAGTTTTGTTAATGGGAAACATCTCCATAGTTCAACAGTGTATTAACTAAGAAATTATATGAACATTTGAAATAGTTTTTTTAATTCTTTAATCTGCTTTATGGTGCTTGTGTAGAAAGACAATTTTATAGGGATTTGACTAACTAAATTTTTTAAGGGCAAATAAAATTACTTTCATTATATTTAACAATGATAATAACCTTGTAAAAAGACAATATTATAGAGATTTAATGTCTTTTATTCTTACTCTACTCCGATCTTTGTTTTTGTTTGTCTTATTTTGTTTATATCTTTTTTAACACAATTTTAGCTTTTGAATATTATTTTACATAACTATTTAGTAATTAGCATAATACTCCAAATAAACATGTCTATCATGATATACAAATACAATCAAAGTCTAGATGACAATAATAAAAAGCTCATTATTAGGTACCTATGAAAACAACATCAAATTAATTGAAAACCGTATCCTCCCTCATTCAAAATATATGTATAATTTATTAATGTAGTTAGTTCTCAAAAAAGTTTCAAAGGGAAATGTATGAATATGTGACTGACTATAATTTCTTTGTGATTACCATTATCAGATAAAGCTACCTATCAGATAAAGCTACCTAATAACATGAAATGTTAATACATATGAAAGTTTACTCCTGCTATAATATAAAGTCCTAAACTCCTAATATGTCTAAACTTCCTAAAATCTCCTTTCTCTCTCTCCTACTCCTCCAATTCCAACATCTCTCTGTATTTCAAACTCCCATGCTCTAAACAATCTTGTACGGCATATATAGTAGAGATTCAATTGATTCTCATTTATGCCTTCAAAAAACTTCCCACACATAATCTCAGTAAAATAATAAATTAAAACTCAAAGGATCCCCTTAATATTTGAAACCGTTTTTCTCTGTTCACCTCATTGTGTTACAAAAGCTTTTTCTCTCTCTCTCTCTCCTCTTCACTTTCTCCCATATACTCAACCCACTCCTTAAACCATAAATCACCCACTTCCCAATTCTTCAAATCACAAAATTTATATATTGTCAACCCAATAATTCTCTTTTTCGAATTATTGGAGCAAAGATCTTCATTCTTCTAGCGGCGAGATGAACAACCATCAATGAAGAGGCCTCTCCTCCAGTCTACCTCATCCTGTACACTCTTTCTAAATTCTCATCCCTTTTATTATCATTGAAAATTTTAAATGATCGGCAACATTTCGTCGGCTCAAATTGAAGGTAGAGAAAAAAAATCAGAGATTTAAAGGACGGGGAAGCGAAATAGAGTTATGGGGTGAGTTTGAAACCTTTGTATTCTATTTTAGCATGGGAAAATACCAAAAAAAATGTTATTTACTTTTCTCTATCAACATTTTTGTGTAATTTGTGTGGGTTGGTTTGATGTGTTGTGATATCTCAAGAGATAAGTGAATGCACATTATTTGGGGGTCTTGTAAAGTAAATTATTATCAAAGATTTCTTCTTGCGTTTGATGTAGGGAATCACAATCATATAAAGCTAGTGTTTTCAGTTAAAAGACAATAAATTGCGTAATTTGGATTAGTAGGCAAAATTCAAGTATCTATCAAACCGACTTTATTTAGATTTGAGTAATTTGGATTAGGCAAAGATTCAAGTAGTACCTCTTTGCATGTGATTTCCTTGTCGCTCCTCTTGGTTTGATTTTTTGCTCCACTTGGTTTGATTACACTATGTTAAAAACACACGAATCTCTATACGAATAGATTACCTGACTTTTGGAGAATTCTGGTTGTTACTGTTTTGACGGGAGATTTTCATCATTCTTTGACATAACAAAATTCAAGAACAAAAATGAGTTGCAATTAGCCAATTACATAAAAATTTGTAAATCTGTTCCTCACCTTTGCTTCGCCTGGTTCTCTTTATATTGTATTTTATAATCCTCTTTTCAAAATTTACACTGAAAGAGAAAAAAGGAGATGTATCAGAAGAAGGCAATGGCAAATTGGCAATTCTTCTGCTAAATTTTACATTGAGAGAGAAAAGAGAGAAAAAATAGCAATCGAAAGAATATGATAGAGAAATAGAGAAAGCAAATGACTGATGAAGTAGAAGTTACAGACTTCCTTTTGATTAGTTTTGAATTATACGTTTTTATTGGTTGTGTTTTTTCTTTTGTTATTTTTTTCTTTTGGCAGTTACATCATATAATCCAGTTTCAGAAGTAACTGTTGTATTGTAAATACACGATATTTTATTCTGGGACTTTTTTATCTTCCTTCTTTGTTTTAATTAATTAGGTAGTTTCTCTCCCTTTTTTTCTTTTTTTTTTTCCTTTTTCTATGTTTTGGGTTGTAATTTGTTTAATTTATCAAGGGTAGAATGGGGATTTTAATATTTTGGTGTCCCCCTCCTCTTCCCTTATATAATAGAGATGATGATATTTTCTTTTTTGAGAGGGAAAATTATGATGATATTTTCTAAATGGAGGTATAATTTTTTTTCTTTTTGATGGAGGTATTATCTCTATTATATACTAAGGGAAGGGGGAAGAAGATGGTGTCCCCTTTGAAAATACTAAATTACCCTTAATAATCTAATGGGATGAAAAATATTACAAAAAAAAACAATTTAAGAACCTTTTCTTATTTCAACTTGTCATTCTAAACCATTTAAAATTGGTATATGCATCACATATTTCAATCAAAAAATTAAATGGACAAAATATTTTGACCTTCTTTTGTATAAGAGAATATGGTATACATGACGTCCACCTGAAGAGTCTGAAACACTCACTACATTTGATACTCTTCAATTAAGTCAAACTAACTCATTATAACCTTTCTTAGTTTTTTTATATTAGCGAGTTAATATATCTAAATTCATCTAACTATTAATCTTTAACATTTTAAGTGTAATCATAATTATAGTACAGTTGTAGTATATAATAGAATAACAAGTTTTGAAATTAACGCACGCATCGCGTGCATATAAGACTAGTTATTACTAGTAGAAGGCACGAGTAATAATAAGTGATTTAGGTAAAGCTTAGGTACAACTTCCTTTAAAAAAAAGAGAGAAGAAGCTACAACTTTATCATGGATGATCATATGATAATACTTTAATTGGTGAAACTTATGTTACTCTAGGCCTCTATCAAAAAAAATCCTAAGCCTCTCCTTTCTAATTTTATTTGGGCAATATTGAAACAAAGGAAAAACACAAGGCCACAAGGTTAGATGCCTATGTCATGGCCTAACTTCCATACCACACATACTTCATAGTTCATGGCTATGTTCTAGATACTTATGACAGCCGTATGGATAACTTTTTTACACTTTGTAGGAGTTGCAATGACTTCAATGACTTTAATGAGGGTCTGTTTGCATAAATACTAATTGGCATGTCTATTGTTTCGCTTCCTTCATGCCTTTGAGAATAGTTAGAAGCTCTTATTGCATGTGGGTGCTTGCAAGCACTCTAGCTGCTCATGATTTCACGTATCATTCTCATATCGTTGTCTCCTTATGTACTTTGTTGTCGTTTCTCTTCTGTTTTTAGGATCCATGCACTAGTTGCGTTGGGATTTCTTCTCTCGAGTTGTGTTGGGATTTCACAATCACCATTAGTATTCTATCGAGTTGCATTGGGATTTCGTCTGTCCGCATGTATCTTATGTTCTATTACTGTAAGATTATAAGTACTATAAGCGGAATTTCATGAATCACATTCATAAGCACTTAAAACAGGATCTCATGCATAAACATTCAAGGATCACATAATAATTAAGAATTAACCTTTGACGCGTGATTTCCACAAAGCTCTTCGAGATCCGGAGATAGAATCGCAATTGAGATTCCTCTACTAGGTCCACGAATCCAGATCAATGCTCCACCAATGCTAGTTGGAAGGAAGAAGGACTCTTCTATTTCTTGGAGCGGTATTACGTAACTTTGAAAGAGAGAGAAAGAGGAGAGAGAAAATAATGAGAGAATAAGCGCGGCTTTATTTTCTCACCCACACCTAATTATAGGAACTAATTAGGTTAGGAGTCCTCCCCTTTTCTACCTCCTTGGTCGGCCACTCCTAGAGTCCTACATGGGCTCTAGGTCATTCTTTTTATTGATCTGGATTGTGTAAGTGTGACCTTTGTAGGATCCATCTAATTGGGCTTCGGGTTTATTATTTACTAAACCTGAAGTTCTATAGCATCCTCTAGCAAGGCGTATAGACGACCCAATTTAATGAATTTATTATCTCCATAATATGATCCACGTTATATTTAGTAATTGCATTAGAGTCAAGGACACAATTCCTTCAATCTCCCACTTGTCCGAGACGAGTGTGCAATCTTCAAATTCCTTAAGTCTCTTAATGTCCAGTTTGATAGTATGACCATATCACTATATCATCCATACTAGTCTTCAAATTAATCCTTGAAATCCGAGTTCGAATTGACAAACAAATGATCATCATATAATCCATTTGAGCACGGCCATGCATTTTTCAATTCTCACTCTCCAAGGGGCCAAGACACCCTTCCTATCTCATATAGGAGGACTTTTCAATCTTGTGGCAATCAAAACTCCCACTCAACTTTTAGCACAACCCGAACACTGCCTTTATAGTCCCCTTTTACGGCATGACGTTTGACAGCATCAAAGTTATACAAATTATTAGGCTAAGTAGTGTTTCACTCATGTCTTAGGAATCCACTAATATAATTACGAAGTTATAGAAACTTCTAAGTAGGTCTATTCGATCATGTATCAACTATACATGTCCATATGATTGACTAAACATCTCCATGTTCCCATAGCCCATGAAACGGCGCTATCAATCAATCTTATATGCTAATCCTTTAATAAGTCATTTATGTCCAATTTAACGACTCAGATTAGGAACTACAATATTCTATGAATTCTGTTCACTTATGGTGTTTCATTCATCAAATCACATATTTGACAAAACCATTGAATTCAAGATATATTTTGGACATTTTATTTAACACCAAACCAAAATTAAATAAGATAAAATTTTATTTCTCATAAACATAAAATAGCAAAACCATGTCTCTACATTGTAATAAGTTTCTCTAAACCTAGTACAATCTAAAGCCACTCTAACATTTGCTTCAAGCCTATAGCCCTAGCGTGACACTCATGCTTGGGTTGAGGTAGTGGTTTAGTGAGCGGATCAGCCACATTCTCATCCGTGTGAACTTTGAAGATCCTGACATCCTTCCTGTCAACAATCTCCCTAATAAGGTGATACTTCCTCATTACATGTTTGGATTTGTTATGTGATCTCGGTTCTTTTGCTTGCGCAATAGCACCATTGTTATCACATAACAACTCAATCCCTTCCAGAGCACTAGGTATAATATATATCCAGCTCTGTCAAGAACTTCTTTATCCAAACTGCTTCTTTAGCTGCTTCAACCGCTGCTAAATATTCTGATTCTGTCGTAGAGTACGCTACGAGTGCTTTGCTTCGAGCTCTTCCACCTCTTGCTCCTCCATTTAGACAAAAGACGTACCCCGGCGAGAGCGGTAATCATCTCTGTCGGTTTGGAAGTTCGCATCAGTATAACCTTTAACAACCAACTCACTTTCACCTCCATAGACTAAGAACATGCCTTTAGTTCTTCTCAAGTACTTAAGGATGCTCTTAGCTGCAATCCAGTGTGCTTCCCTGGATTTGCTTGGAACTCGCTACACATGCTCAAGGCATATGCAACATCACGGTCGAGTACTTATCATGGCATACATGATAGACCCTATAGCCGAAGCATAAGGTATGCTACTCATTCGCTTCAACTCATCAGGCTTAGTTGGGCACTGACTCTTGCTAAGCGATATGCCATGTGACATGGGAATGAATCCTCTCTTCGAGTTTTCCATGTTGAACCTTGCAAGAACTTTATCAATATAAGTTTCTTGACTTAGTCCAATCATCCTTCGAGACCTATCTCTATGGATTTTAATTCCCGAGTATGTACTCGGCTTCTCCAAGGTCCTTCATGGAGAAACAACTTTTCAACCATATATTCCTTGGTGACTCAAGCATTGGTATGTCATTTCCCATGAGTAGTATGTCATCTACATACAATACCAAGAAGACTAAGCTGCTCCCACTAAACTTCTTGTAAACACAAGACTCTTCTTCGCTTTTGAGGAAACCAAATTTCTTGATTGCCTCATCAAATCGAAGATTCCAGCTCCGAGATGCCCGCTTCAATCCATATATGGATCTTTGAAGCTTGCAAACCCTTTTAGGATTTTTTACGGATCCTCAAAACCTTCGGGTTGTGTCATGTACACATCCTCATTCAAGAACCCATTCAAGAATGCGGTTTTGACATCCATCCGCCAAATTTCATAATCATGAAATGCGTGAATCGCTAAAAGTATCCGAATTGACTTAAGCATTGCTACTTGGAGAAAAGGTCTCATCATAGTCTATACCATGAATTTGTCCGAATCCTTTTGCAAACCGGTCTTGCTTTATAGACATAGACATTCCCATCTTTGTCTGTTTTCAATTTGAACACCCACTTGCATCCAATAAGGTTAACCCCATCAGGCAAGTCGACCAGGGTCCAAATTTTATTCTCAGACATGGAGTCTAACTCGGATTTCATGGCCTCAAGCCATTTCTCAGAGTCTGGGCACGTCAAAGCTTGTTTGTAGGTAGTAGGTTCTGAATTCTCCAAAATCATTATTTCAGAATTTTCGGTTAACGGGAAATCGACTCAACCTCTTGTTTGGAATCCTTTCTCTACTAGACCTACGCGGGACCCGAGCATCAAGAGAAATGTTCTCTTCAACTTCTTGAAGATCTTCGCTTGAATTAGATTCAAGTGGGACGGTAGGAGGTTCACGCGTTGAATACGTTATCTCCTGAACTAGACTTTCGTCTTGTCGGGCCGTCTCTGACATGGTGTGAACCACATCCAATTGTTGCTCATCTCGAATTTCTTCGAGAATTATTTTACTCCCACTTGTCTTTCTAGAAACAAATTCCTTTTCAAGAAAGACACCATCACGAGCAACAAACACTTTGTTCTCTTGACGGTTATAGAAGTAATAACCCCTTGTCTCTTTTGGGTATCCCACAAAGAGACATTTATCTGACTTGGGTGCAAGTTTGTCGACGAGAACGTTTTACATAGACCTCACATCCCGGATCTTAAGAAAAGACAAGTTTGGAGTTTTTCCATTCCATAACTCATATGGAGTCTTTTCTACTGACCTTTGACGGGCTTCCGTTTAGTGTGTGTGCGCTTTTTTGAGAGCATATCCCCAAAAGGAAATCGGAAGATCGGCAAGACTCATCATTGAGCGAACCATATCCAATAAGGTCCGATTCCTCCTTTCATATACACCATTTAAGCGTGGTGTTCCTGGTGGAGTCAATTGTGAAAGAATTCCACAACCCTTCAAATGATCATCAAACTCTTGGCTCAAATACTCGCCACCACGATCGGATCGCGGTGCTTTAATTGTCTTACCAAGTTGATTTTGTACTTCATTACGGAACTCTTTGAATTTATCAAAAGATTCCGACTTATGTTTCATTAAGTAGACATATCCATATCTACTCAAATCATCAGTGAAGGTAATGAAGTAGTTAAACCCTCCCCTTGCCTTTGTGCTCATGGGACCATAAACATCTGTATGTATGAGGCTCAAGAGATCGCTGGCCTTTTCACCCTTTCCATTAAACGGTGACTTTGTCATTTTCCCCATCAAGCATGATTCACATACATCAAATGATTCAAAATCAAATGATGGAAGAATGCCATCCTGTTGTAACTTTTGGATGCGCTTTTGGTTTATATGACCCATTCGACAATGCCAAATGTAGGTTAGGTTTGATTCATTTGATTTTTGTTTCTTGCTATCTATGTTATAGACTTGTAATGACCTATCAAGCACATATAAGCCATTTATCAATTTAGCACTAGCATAGAACATATTATTGTAAGAAATGGAACAACATCTGTTCTTAATCTCAAAACAAAACCCTTCGGAATCCAATACAGAAACAGAAATTATGTTCTTAGTTATAGAAGGAACAAAATAACAATTATTTAATTCTAAAACAAAGCCAGATGGCAAATGCAGACTATAGCTTCCTATGGCAAGTGCAGCAACCCGTGCTCCATTTCCAACACGAAGCTCTACCTCGCCCTTTGCCAGCCTCCTACTTCTTTTTAGTCCCTGCACATCATTAACTATGTGAGAACCACAGCAGGTATCCAATACCCATAAAGAAGTAGAAGTCAAATTGATTTCTATAACAAATATACCTGAAGTGGAAGCCCCAGACTTCTTTTCCTCCAAGTATAGAGGGCAGTTCCTCTTCCAGTGTCTTATCTTGTGACAATGAAAGCACTTGCTTTCTGCGGCCACCTTTGGCTTGGTGGTTGGCTTAGGTTTTTCAGCAACAACGGCAACTTGCTTGCCTTTGTCCTTCTTTTCTGCCCATTTCTTCTTAAAACCCTTTCCCTTCTGAACCATTAGAACCTCTTTCTTTGGTTCTTTAGGTATATTCCTCTCAGCATTGACCAACAACCCGTGCAACTCTTGCAAAGTCTTTTCAGACTCATTCATGTTGAAGGTCATCCTGAACTGATTAAAGTTGTCAGGCAATGAGTGGAGAATAATGTCAGTAGCCAACTCATCCCTGTAAGGGAATCCAAGTCGTTCCATGTTTTCGAATAGACCCATCATAGCGAAAACATGGGGGCCAACAGCTTGACCCGGCTTCATGTGACATTCTAGTATCTCCCTATTGGTCTCATACCGCTCAACTCGGGCCTGTGTTTGAAACATAGCCCGCAGTTCTTGCATGATGGTATAAGCATCCTTGGTTTCGAACCTCCTTTGGAGGTCCTGGCTCCATGGTTGCTATCATCAAGCAAGTGATCGTACTGAACCTATCATTGGCCTGCTTAGCACGACGTTTGTCGGCTTCAGACGACTCATCAGTAATCACAGGAAGTGGGGTTTCTAAGACATCCTCTCGACCCTCAGACCTCAATACAAGTCTTAAGGTTCTTTCCCAGTTGATGAAATTTTCACCATTCAGCCTATCCTTTTCAAGGAAAGGACGAATGTTGAAAACAGAGTTGTTGTTGTTGTTAGACATAGTACCTACAGACAGAATAAAACAAAGTTCAATATTATGTTTATAAAACAACCTAAAACATGCAAAGGTTTCTAGGTTGATCATCGATTCAATTTTAATGTCCCATTTGAATAAGTGAATACAAGATCCTATCAACATGCAACACTAAGCAGACGGAGGCCTTATCTTAACGTTACATTCTCAAGGTAAGTAAACTCCTTTACTAATTATAACACTTTATAATTCTTGTTTAGATTGGTAAACATCGCATGTTTAACTATCTCTTGCTTCAAAACCCAAAACGCTTTTGATGATTTTGTTAAGGATAACCAAACTAAGTAGTAAAATTCGCAATTTTACCTTATCTCCCAAAATTAATGATAATACCCTGCGGAGGCATGACCTATTACTATTAATTAAGGGTTAATAAGCACTTTATGTTTGGAAAAGCTAACCTTAATATTTGCGGGACCTAAGTTTATTATGTTGTTATGAATTAGTGAACTCTAGCGCATCAACAAACAACATACAATAAACTTATAAGCATTTTAAATAATAATAAAACGCGAAAATAAAATGATCTAGTATGGCTCCTAATCTTAAGAACTAAGCATCATGGGCTCCTCCTTGGACTCTTCATGGATCTCCATCCATTTAGCCATGGGCCTTCTCTTGATGGGCTTGTCTTTGGATTACATAAGTATCAAAATAATTTAAATAATAGCTAAATTAAATAAATTACAAAAATACTTAACGATACACAGATCGTATTTAAAATTACAAGAATACATCACGATACGCAGATCGTATTTTCTAACTTAATTTGGGCCATACTAGTCATACATAGCAATTATATCAAATATAAAATGCCACATCATAATATCACATATTATTCTTGCCATCAATCAAAATATCAAATATTCTTAATTAAAGCAAGAGAATAAAATATTTAAGTAATTCCTAACTACATAAAGATTCTATCCTATGAAATCTAGCCTACTAATTTTAATTAGATTAAAGAATCAAATTATGAATTTTAATTTATGACCCAGTAAAAATTAACATAATTAACATAATTGGAATTTGCTTAATCTACTCAACAAAAGGATTTACAAAATTTCAAAATAAAAAAAAAAAAACTGACCCAAAAAACATGGCTGCCAATATGCCATTCCTCCACGTTTTTTTTTTTTAAAATGAAAACTTCAGTCAAATGTTTTAACAAACTTCCCCATAATGAGGAACTATACCCGTGAATTCAGCCCCATATCATGAAGCCGAAAACCACGAGATCTTAAACATCTTCAACTGATTGAAGATCTGCCACGGCGGCAGGGATGAATCCCACCACCGCAGCAACCACACGAGGCCAGCCAGCGCGTCTACCGTCCAACCCAACGCACTGCCCAGACTTCAAAACTCAGACACGGCAGTAGGGAGCCTCCCCACCACCGCAGCTGCCATGTTCAACGTGAACACCGACGTTTCCGCGGTAACCAGACGGCCACCGCACGCCGGCAGCGGCTGTCGCATTGCAACCAACAACACCACCGCACTTCATTTCGCTTTTCTTCATACACCACGTACCACCACAACCACCGTGGCTGCACCGGAATGCGACACGCCACCCAGCCGTGGTATGACAGTCAATTGCTTCAAATTATTGTAACAATTACAAGAATTGAAGTGATTGCTTTTGTGACTTAGAGTTTCGAAATTTTGTGGGTAAAATTGAGTCCGAATTCATTCGGCATCAAAATTCAAATTCTTGGAGTTTGTAATTTAGTTATTTTGGATAATCAAATTAAGCATAAACAACTAAAATTTTCGGCCATTTGAATTCCAAAATTAAGCAAATTAAATCTCCATTTAATTAATCCAATTAAATAATTCAATCCATAATTCAATTCCTCCCCTTAATCAAATTAAAATAGGCATACACATCAAAATAAAACTAATTATTATGACCAAAAATTTATATGCAAGAGGCTAAAATCGATACCTACTGTAAGATTATAAGTCTTATAAGCGGAATTTCATGAATCACATTCATAAGCACTTAAAAAACAGGATCTCATGCATAAACATTCAAGGATCACATAATAATTAAGAATTAACTTTGACGCGTGATTTCCACAAAGCTCTTCGAGATCGGGAGATAGAACCGCAGTGAGATTCCTCTACTAGGTCCACGAATCCAGATCAATGCTCCACCAATGCTAGTTGGAAGGAAGAAGGACTCTTCTATTTCTTGGAGCAGTATTACGTAACTTTGAAAGAGAGAGAAAAGAGGAGAGAGAAAATAATGAGAGAATAAACGATCGCTTTATTTTCACCCACACCTAATTATAGGAACTAATTAGGTTAGGAGTCCTCCCCTTTTCTACCTCCTTGGCCGGCCACTCCTAGAGTCCTACATGGGCTCTAGGTCATTCTTTTTATTGATCTGGATTGTGTAAGTGTGACCTTTGTAGGATCCATCTAATTGGGCTTCGGGTTTATTATTTACTAAACCTGAAGTTCTATAGCATCCTCTAGCAAGGCGTATAGACAACCCAATTTAATGAATTTATTATCTCCATAATATGATCCACGTTATATTTAGTAATTGCATTAGAGTCAAGGACACAATTCCTTCAATTACATCCCATCTTTTCTTTGGTAGATATATATATTTGTCTATCTTTGTTAAATTTGTTGAAAGCTACACTCCATCTTCTTTTGTATTTATTTTGCCTTTAACATGATTTGGCTCGGATCATTAGTTACATCCCTCAAAATCATGACATTTATATGACACTACATGCTACTAGAAAAGCAAAACATAAAACACTCTGTCAACTCGTTTCATGTCTTGGTTAAAAAAATTATTCCATAAAAATTTGAATCCGTTGTTCGGCATCCAAATTTACCCCTGTTGAAGTGTGTATGCCCCGATTTGAGACCCTCAAGATTCTTTCGGATATCTTGTAGTCATGCATGAGATACTTTTTGGCCTCCTATCTTCTCTTGGTTTATTACTTTATAATTGGTGCAATGAATGTGGGACTAACAACTCATCAACAAATTTTATTAATTTTAAGCCCTTGAATTTGATTTTTAGGGCTAATTTCCATAATTTGAGTTCTAATGATATTCTCTCCATTTTAATTTTTGTAAGTGCAAGGAAAAGGTTACATTATAAGGCTACTTTTAATAAACATATGAGATGGGCCTAAGCTCCCCATATTAAGGAGGGAAGCTAGACTACTTATAAAAATAGCAAGGAATAATATCAGTTTTGTCATGGGCATGGAACTAGATACTTGATGTGAAATATGGCAAGTTTGGATGATGGTTGTACATGAAGCTAAACTATCACAAAGCTTTCTGCTTTATATAACCAATAACAACTACTCCATCATAATTCACACCTTTGATGCAACCTTGTGTTATCATGTGATAGTGGACAATTTTGTGTGTATTTGTTTAATGTCTATAGTAGAGTTCGTGTCAATTGTTATAAATGGCTCAAAGTTCAAGTTTTTCTAAGTTGATTTTCCCATATTTCATTTGGCTTACTTTATTCCATAAAAGTCATCCTTCAATGGACAATTATCCTTCTAGTCTAAATTATACTATCCTTTCATTTTGATACATAATTGCTTTCATTTCTCACGGTTTTCAATTCTTATCTTTGACCGTATACGACAAATATACATGTATGTCACAATTGTTGTGACTTGTGAGTTCTGGATTGTTTTTCAATGGAAGCATGGTAGCTAGTTTTATAAATTAATGGCCCTGTTTGGCAATTAGCGGATAGCTGTTAGTTGTTAGCTGATTGTATTAGCTGATAGTTGATAGCTTATTGTGTTAACTGATTTGACTAACTGATTATATTAGCTGTTTGTATAAAGGTGTTTGGTAGATAGTTGATAGCTGATTGTTAATTGTTGTGTAAAATGACCAATAAAGACATTGGTATAATTTCCACTCTTGTACTTTTTGTTGCTTATAAAATAGATTTGTTTGGTGAATACATAATAAGACATACTAATAAGAAATAATTTAAACCACATCTAAAAAATTCAATATTATTTTAATTTTTTTAAGTATTCAAATTTATGAGTTGATAATTTGCAAACATATTAATAAGCACATGGGTTCTGGAACCGAGTGCTTGACACTCGCTATAGAACCAAGTGCTTGACACTTGCTATGAATGCTATCGTGATTATTTCACACAAAAAATATCTTAAACGTCGGCATTGGGTCTAGTGGGACCTCTCTCTCCCCAGTGTTTGGACTTTGTGGTCAACCCTGTTTTTCCCAACTATTTTTTCGTTCAGTTTTTATTGTATAATTGTTCAATTACAATCTTCTATCTTTGTAAATTTTCGGACTCTATTGTGCACTAAAAGGTTGTCTCAACCTTATATGAACCGGATGTTAACCATCCGCTATGACTATTGGGTGTTTTTAACACCAGCACCACAAAAAGAAGTTATTATATGAAAATTATAAGTTGGAATATACAAGGTGGCAAGAAACTCGAAGCCCTTGCCGAACTTGTTTATCTCAGAAATAAATACAAACCGGACATAATGTTCATCCTTGAAACGATGACTTCGCATCAAAATAGTATCAATATTTTAAAAGCACTTCACTTTGATAATAAGATAATCATTGATCCTATTAACCATTGTGGTGGCCTTTGGGTCCTTTGTAATAATAATAATGTTCACGTCTCTAGTCATTCCACTACGAATAGATGTGCGCATTTAAATATTTGTTTTAAGCCCACAAATCAGGAATTAATAATCTCGGGACTATATGCCCCGGCCCAAGAACAAGATAAGCCAATTTTTTGGCAATATTTAGAGAGTTTCCTCTCTTCCTGCTCTCTTCCATGGCTTGGAATTGGGGATTTCAATGAAATGCTCTCTGCTGAAGATAAAATAGGTGGTCGAGTTCTATCCCACACACAATTAAAGAGATTACCAGATTTACTCACTTCCACTAATAGTATGGACATTCCTTCGGTCCAATCTTCTTTCTCATGGAAAAAAGTTATCTATAATCACTCAATTTATGAGCGGCTAGATCGAGCAATTGCAAGTTACTCTTTTGTGAATTTGTCTCCACAATGTCAAACTCTTTATGGGGCGTTCACAGTCTCTGATCACGCTCCTATTATTTTCGACTCTAAATTCAATGGCATAGAAAAAGCACCAGCCTTTCGTTTTCAAAACGCTTGGATCCTTGATAAAAAATCGCACCAAATTATCACAAAATCCTGGGCCCATCCTATCCGAAGCTCAAAATTCTTCAGAATCCAACATAGGCTCTCTCAAATTAAGACTCATTTAAAGGAATGGGCCAAGCGCAACTTTGGCCACACACAAAATAAACTAGTAGAAAATTGTAAAAAAATCAAGTCTATGGAGGAAAGGCTTTGGGCACAACCTTTTAACCCATTCTTAGTTCAGCTCAAAAAACAACGGGAGAAATTACTTCTGTTTGGCCAATCAACTTGGGGCAAATTTAGTCGAAAACAATGGCTATCTCAAGGAGATAGAAACTCAAGATTTTTCCACAATAAAATGAAAAAGCGAACTATTAACACCACTATATACCGCCTTAAAAACGATGTGGACCAGTGGGTTGATTCAGCGGAGGGAATACAAAATCTTCTTCTTAACTCATTTAAAGAACGCTTCTCTTCTTCTTCCTCCTCCCAAAGGCCTATGGATCTATCCTTTCTTCAACCTATTGTCTCCCAAGAGGATGTTTCAATGCTTTTAGCCCCTTTTAAAGACGACGACATAAAAGCCGCCTTTTTTGACATGAACCCCCATAAAGCCCCAGGCTCGGATGGGTTTGGTGCCAAAAAATTTCAAGCTTACTGGCATATTATTGGTAAAGACATTTGTCTCGCCATTCATGGGTTTTTCCATCATGGCCACCTACCACCGTCTTTAAATCATACTATTATTGCTCTTATCCTAAAGACTCCTTCTCCTGAAACGCCTAATCATTTTAGGCCTATCAGTCTGATTAACTCCATTTATAAGGCAATTTCGAAATTGTTGGTTGCAAGATTGTGCCCAATCCTCAAGTCCAACATTAGTCCTCTTCAAAATGCTTTCACGCCTGACAGGTCTATTCATGACAATGTTCTCATTGTTCAGGAAATTTTAAACACTTTCCAAAAATCTTCAAGTAAAATTGGATGGTGTGCTCTAAAGTTAGATATGGAGAAGGCTTATGATCGTCTTGAGTGGGATTTTCTGTGGCAAGTCTTAACGAAATTTGGCTTTCCAGCTCAATGGTTAGAGTGGATTAAACAATGCGTTACCACCGTTTCTTACTCTATTAAAATAAATGCTCATACTACTGAATGGTTTAAACCATCTCGTGGCCTCCATCAAGGGGACCCTCTATCCCCGTACTTGTTCATTATCTGTATGGATGTGTTGATCCAAAAGCTAACTGTGGAGAGCGTTATTCCAAAATCGGGCATGGGTTTTAAAATTTGCCCACGTGGCTCTGTGGTTCCATGCCTAATGTTTGCTGATGATAGTCTAGTATTCTGTAAAGCAACTACTTTGACTTGTAATAAGTTAAAATCGATACTAGATGAATTACGTTTCTATGTCCGGTCAACTGATTAATTTCCATAAATCAGCCCTAGTATTGTCAAGAAGGATCCCTAACTCTAAAAAAGCCTCCCTGTCTAGTCACTTCAATATGACACCCAAGTCATGTCTGGGTCGTTATCTGGGAATCTTTTTTAGTTCGTATTACCCTACTAAAAAGGACCATAGCCACATTTTGGCTAAAACGTTGCAACGTATTCAGCTTTGGGAATCGGGTTTCCTATTAAAAGCAGGTCGTCATACCCTGATACAAACAAATTTGGAAGCTCTTCCAGCTTATTCATGCTCTTCAGCTTTAATCCCAAATGATCTCTGCAAGGCAATATATACTATGCACCGATAGTTTTTTTGGCGACAAACAAAAGATTAAAATAGCACCCCTCTAATAGCATGGAACACCATCTGCTCCCCTAAGTCTCAGGGAGGATTAGGTCTCAGACGCTCCATGCCTTTGAATAAAGCTTTCCTAGCAAAAATTGGTTGGAATTTGATTTCCAATAAGTCCTGCTTTTGGTCTACTATGATAAAAGAGAAGTATCTGCATACTAAATCATTCTTCGAATACAATCCAAAACCTAATGACTCTTACATTTGGAAAAAGATCTTGGCTCAAAGAGACCTTCTGCGAAAGGGTATCCGTTGGAAAATTGGTAATGGTCAATTAATCAATTTTTGGTTAGATAATTGGTTGGGGCAAACCAACCTTTGCTCTCTTCTTAATATTAACAGTAACACTGTTGATCTCAAATTAACACATTTCATCACCCCAGACCATTGTTGGGATCTGACAAATCTTAATAAATTTCTGCCAAGACATTTAATATTGAAAGTGCAAGGGATTACCTTACCAACTACAGACCTTCCTGACACTCCAATTTGGGGACCTACCCCCAGTGGGCTCTTTACAGTTAAATCGGCAACCTGGTTAGCTCATGATCTTCCTCCTAAGCCTCCTTGGCCTTTTCGATGGATATGGAAGCTAGATATTCCACCAAAACTTCAAATCTTTGTCTGGCAAATCTGTCATAACAGTTTAGCAGTTAGAGATACGTTGTTTAACAGACATATTATCCCAACCAATCAATGTCCTCGTTGTAATGCGGGTCTTGAAACAATAGACCATTTGTTTTTCAATTATCCACAATCCATTATGTTTTGGAAGCTTCAAGAAATCCTGGATTGGTGTTCCCCTCCTGGGTCCTTCCCCACAATTCTGCAATTTCTTCAAGAAACTCATCTTAAGCAAAATTTGCCGCACTTCATATTTCTTTTCTGGAGCATCTGGAAAGAAAGAAATGCCATCATCTTTAAGAATGATACTTGGTGCCCCTCTCGCATCTCCCACCGAGCTAAGTTTGCTCTTAGTGAATGGAAAGCACGTCTTCATGTTGACCTATGTCATGATATGGGTTCTCCTCTTAAAGGAGCATCACCCCTTCCCCTTTCCCCCAATCTCCCAACTACTCTTGTAGCTTGGGAACCTCCTCCTCCATCTACCTTCAAACTCAACTTTGACGGCTCAGTTCGTGGTTCTGCTGCTGCTGCGGGTATCATCATTCGCAATCATGAGAGGTCTCTTCTCCAAGCAAAAGCTTTCAATCTAGGGCATTCTTCAGTCCTTATTGCTGAAGCTTCAGCTTTGCATCATGGTCTCATCCTAGCCACACAACTGGGTATCCGAGACATAATTGTGGAAGGCGACAATCTTCAAGTTATTAATGCTATCAAAAATCTCTGGTCTTTCCCGTGGAAAATAGCCAACATTATTGAAGACTCAAAGTTTCTACTTTCAAAGTTCAACTCAGTGCAAGTTCGACATATATTTAGGGAAGCAAATAGAGCGGCTGACTGGATTGCCAATGTAGGCCATTTAGTTAGTTCTAGTTTTGAAATTTCAGATTGTAATAATTCCTCCCTATCTTCTATTCTTGTATCCGACGTATTAGGTATTCCCCTCGAGAGGAGGGTAGCCTAATGTTTTTTCCTTACCTTTCAAAAAAAAAAAATTTAATAAGCACATGGGCAATCCATTATTGTACTTTTTATTGTTTATAAAATAAATATGTTTGTTGAATATATATTGGGAATATTGCTTGCATTTTCGTATTTAAAGCTACGACATGAGTCCTCTGCTTCAACCATTTATGGTGAATCACGTAACTCTTTTTGGCAAATTCTACCTCATCAAATCAACAACTTCGTTCGTGATGGAATCATGGAACTCTTTTTTGGCAAATTCTACCTCATCAAAACAACAAATTGAATAAACATGAACTCATGATAGTTAACTCAACTAGATCTACAGGGAAAAAAATTAACAACTACTCCCTCCGGTCTTTATTAGTTTACCCGTTTCTTTTGCACAAAGTTTAGGAGAAATAATGTTGTGGGACATAGAAAGAAAGATAAACTATTATTTTATATTAAAGTTGAATGTATGTGTGATGGAAAGTTAGTGGTCCCATTCCAAAAATAGAAACAAAAGAAATGGGTAAACTAATAAGGGACATCCCAAAAAGGAATACGGGTAAACTAATAAAGACCAGAGGGAGTATAATAAAGATGACGAGATGCAATATTGCAGTAGAAGGAACTTATCTTTGTCGTAGTTGAACTAGAGCAGAATGGAGAAGCAACAACACAACTGAGAACTAACGGGTTTTAATTTGTGAAACTAGTTATTAGGCCCGGGCTATGCCCCGGGTAAGAAAAAAATTCATTTATTAATATTGTACTTTAAAATGATAACACTAAATACAACTTGGTCTAGTGGTTAAAACTTTAGTGTATGAACTTGAGGTCACGGGATCAAAACCTATACTATGCAATTTCTAATTTTTTTTATTGTACATGGATAACATGAACTAAAACTCCCTATGGAGAGCG
The DNA here is from genome assembly GCA_947648045.1 of Beta corolliflora. Lineage (NCBI taxonomy): Eukaryota > Viridiplantae > Streptophyta > Magnoliopsida > Caryophyllales > Amaranthaceae > Beta > Beta corolliflora. Next base: position 27,222 of record CANSZD010004295.1, read on the forward strand.
CCACGTGACACAGTTCCTTGTTTAGGAACGCCTTTTAATATATATATATATAGATATGTTAGGTTTAGGGATATCTAGGTTAGGGTAGTAATATTAGAGAACTTTAGGACATAAATATGACTTCCCCTTTCATTCTCAAACCTCTAATATCAAAAAGTTCCTCCCTCAACTTTTTCAAAAAGAGCTTTTTGATCCCAAAAAGCTATTTCAAATCTCTCTTTACCAAAGACCCAAATTAGAGGGTTGACTAGTCAAATCCTCTAATATGTCCTTAAACCTCTAATTGTACCCCAAACTTCTCTTTACCAAACATGGTCGATGTCTTATCTAAAAACAGCTATGATCTAGAAACACCTATGACATAGTGACCACCAAGTATAGGACAAGCAACAATGACAATGACTAGGCCATTCATAAGTTCATATATAAAAGGAAAAATTGACGTCAGGGGGCCCAACTATGAGCGGTTCTCTTTAATAGGTTCCAACTATCAGTAATCCAGTGGCGGTCCCAGCTACTGCGTGACTCATTTTTGCGTGGGCCTAGTTTACCAATGACCTACTGAGGCAGTCATTTGTGCTAAAGGGTCCCACTGCTCTCTGCTCTCTGAAAAAAAAAAGTAAATAACCCTTTGTCTTCTTCCCTCCCTGCTCTCTGAAGTCTGAACCAGCCTTAAACCCCATTAACAATCGCCTGCTAAAATATCTTCTTCCCTCCCTACTTCTCGGTCAGATACTAACATCTTCAAGCTATAGTGGGATTCTATCAAGGACTTGTTTATTATGCCTGCTAAAATATTGTCCTAAGACAAATAAAAATTGGGTTATCAAATTATAGAGAGGGTAGGACTAGGATGCAACTTCACCAGAAGGAGCGAACTGTGGCTTCTTCTCATGACCCATGATTTTTCACATCAAAAAGTGTTATTGCTTATTGTAGATGTGTGAGCAAGCAGTTGAGGCACACAAATCCAAAGGAGGTGGTCACTCATCAGCTGAGGCAGAACTTGATTTGCTATCAGATTTCTCTCTCTTCCCCTTTAATTTCCACTAACAATTTATCCAAGTTCTACTATCAAATTCAATTCTGGAAATTCAAAAAAAAAAAATTCCAGCATTTTGAAGATGAAAAGTTCAAGATTTTGACGAGTACCAAAACAATCGTCCATCGTGAGAATTTCGGATCTCAAAAACAAGAGAGGAGAGAGAAAGTAAGAATTTTCGGATCTTGAGGCAAAATTATTGAGGGAAAAAGTTGAAGGTCCGAACAAATTACGCCCAAAGACGGCGCCGACACCGGCACTCAACGGCTTTGCGTTTTCCGCCTCCCCCCTTCCCAGCACCGGCAGCGCTGTCACATCCCTCCAGCATCAGCACCGGATTCACTTGCTCCCACATGACACGTCCCTTCCAACCACCCCACCGCCGATTAACAGTTAGAACAAGATGGGCAAGGGGTTTAAAAAAGGAAGAGAAAATGAGGATTGGAGAAGTCACGTGCCTTTTTAATGAACTCACGTGACTTATTACTTGCTGCAACAGGTTAAACAACCTGCAGGGTCCAAGGAAAGTCACAACCCATCAAAGTTGGGACCTCCACAGGATAATTAATAGTTGGAGCCTTTTAAAAATGTTCGCTCATAGTTGGGCCCCCTGACGTCAATTTTTCCTATATAAAATTGGAACCTTAAATGTCATCGTAAGTATACTTAAATTAAACGGTTTTTTCACCATATACCCCGACAAATTGGAAAATTCACCATATACCCTCAATGTTTGGGATATTCACCATATACCCCGAGTTTTAAAAGCGTGCACCATATACCCTTTTTCTAACGGACGTTAAGTCGCCGTTAGCTTTATTTACGATATTGCCACCATTAACCCCTAACCCTAAAATCCTAATACCCTAACCCTAACCCTAACACTAACCCTAACCCTAATTGTAACCCTAATCTTAAACCATAACCCTAACCCTAACCCCCGCTGCCCCCCCACCCCCTCCTCTTCCCTTCCCCTCCACCTCTCCCCCTCCCCCTCCACTCCACCGCGGCAACCCCTCCCCCCCCCTTCCCCCGCCGCTGCCCCTGACCCCCCACTCCCTCCCTCGTCATTTCCCCCCCCCCCCCCCTCCAAGTCGATTTCCCTAGCCCCCACCCCCTCGATTTCTCTCCCCGACGCACTCACACCGCGCACCACCAAAACAACAACACTGCGCACCGCCTTGTCGGCTTTTCCTTGGCGTTCGCACCACCAAAACAACAACAACATCAACGGCGGGAGAGAGAGAGAGATAAATCAAAGGGAGGGGGTGGCACCGTGGAATTTCTCACCCGAGTTGCGGAGATCTCTCGCCTGGGTTGCGTAAATTCGAGGAGGTGGTAATTCGAAGGGGGGTTGCGAAAAAATTGGTTGTTGGATGTAAACCAACGGAGAGGCGGGGGGGAAATCGTCGGGGAGGGAGTGGGGATGGGGGATTTCAATGGTGAACGAAGAGGGGGTGGGGAGGGGGAGGGAGAGATCGACGGGGAAGGGGAGATCGACAAGGAAGGGGAAGGGGGAGGGGGAAATCGACGGGAAGGGGGAGGGGGAGGGGGAAGGGGAGGGGGGGGAAATCGACGGGCGGCGACGATGGAGGGAGGGGGTGGGGGGGGGGGCTGCGGTGGTGGAGTGGAGGGAGGAGGGGGGGGGGGGTGGTGGGGTGGGGTGGGATGGTGGGTTGGGTAGGTTAGGGTTTGGGGGAGGGGAAGATGGGTTAGAGTTTAGGATTAAGGTTATAATTAGGGTTAGGGTTAGGTTTAGGGTATTAGGATTTTAGGGTTAGTGGTTAATGGTGGCAAAATCGTAAATAAAGCTAACAATGAGTTAACGACAGTTAGCAAAAGGGTATATGGTGAACGTTTTCGAAAACTCAGGGGTATACGGTGAATTTTTGAAACATTGAGGGTATATGGTGAATTTCTTGATTTGTCAGGGGTATATGGTGAAATAACCGTAAATTAAATGAAATGAAGTCTAATATTTGGGCCTATGCTATTCATAGGTTTTTATGCATGAATTGATAATATTACTTTATTCTCCAGGTATATAATCTTTATAGAGTGTGTCAAGGGTGTAATATGTTACACCATAACTTATTGTGTAACATGCATAATGACATAGACTTTTTAATAAGAATAACATGGACTATACAAATAATGACATGAATCTCGTGTCATTTATTTTGTCTTTTATTTCATGTCATTTGAGTTATTTCTACAAAAGAAGTGGTGGTTTGTGAGTTGTTACAGCATAAATTATGGTGTAACAGTTACACCCAAGAATTTGCGATCTTTATAACCCATGTAATACATTTTAGTTGATCGTTTGATCACGAATTTTGTTAAATAAATATGAAGTGATGGAAGGATATATAAAAGGAATATCAATGATCAATCCGTCTTGCGTGGACCCGGTTCACATTAAAAATAGTGTGGACCAGACCTAGACACGTGCCCCATTACAAACTAGTCACTCCTGCTTTTTAAAATCCGCGCGATTTTCTCTCTCTTCAAAAAGATTCTCTCGCTCTAAAATTTTAACAAAAACAGTTGTTCAGAACAAACATACATTATATCATTTTAAAATACACTATATCATGTCAAAATACACTATTATGTCAAACATTATAACGATCGATTATGATAATTTTGTGTAATATACAAATAAACTACACTATAACATTTCAAAATACACTATATCATGTCAAAACACACTATATCATGCAACACTATCATGTCAAAAAACACAGCAAAATACTATCATGTCAAAATACACTATATCATTTTAAAATACACTATATCATGCCAATATACACTATGTCATGCAACACTATCATGCCAAAAAACACAGCAAAACACTATCATGTCAAAATACACTATATTATTTTAAAATACACTATATTATTTCAAAATACACTATATCATTTCAAAAATACACTATCAGGAGAGAGAAATTATCAGAGGAGAGAAAAGTTATCAGGAGAGAGAAAACAGTGGAAGACTGAACACGGAAAAACGGAAAGTTGTAATCATTAAAACTCACGTGAGATGGATCAGGTGTACACTAAGTTAGTGTGCACCGGGTTCATATTAGTATTTTTAATCAATGATAGACATTGTTTAGTGAGCAATCCTTGTCTTAAAATGAGAAATATAATAAACTTTCATGCTCCGTCTTTTGCATAGTAGTTGTCTACAATATGAATATTTTTTATATAACCATATATAAATCATAAAACTTGTAGTGCACTCAATCAAACAAAACACAATAATACTACAAATAAGCACATAAGTAAACATTGTTGATTAAAGGCATAATTATCCTTAATTTATGTAACATCCCTAGGTGTGCAGGAGCCCACTAGTAGATATTGTCCTCTTTGGGCCCTAACTCCCAAGGATTTGCTTTGGTGCAGAGTAGATATTGTCCTCTTTGGGCCCTAGCTCGCAAAGATTTGCTTTGGTGCAGAACCGAAGTTCTACCCAAAAGGCATCCACTAGGTTGAGGTGTCCACCTCTATATAAAGAAGACTTCGTTCTTCTCAACTTCCGGTGTGGGATAGCCAAGATCTTAGGCAAGGATTTGCTTTGGTGCAGAACCGAAGTCCTACCCAAAAGGCAACTATTAGGTTGAGGTATTCATCTCTACTAGGATCTTGGCTATCCCACATCGGAAGTTGAGGAGAATGAAGCCTTCTTGATATAGAGTGGACACCTCAACCTAGTAGAGACCTTTTGGGTAGGACTTCGCCCTGCACCAAAACAAATCCTTGCGGGCTAGGGCCCAAAAAGGACAATATCTACTAGTGGGCTCCTTCACGCACCTAGGGGTGTTACAGATGATATCATAGTCAGGTTCCATTCCGGTGTCCTGTAGTGCCTACGGGGACGCATCGAAAGTTGAGGAGAACGCCCCCTTCTTTATATAGAGGGCCCAAAGAGGATAACAACTACTAGTGGGCTCCTGCACACCTAGGGGTGTTACAGAAAGGTGCCTAAGATCTTGGCTATCCCACATCAGAAGTTGAGGAGAACGAAACCTTCTTTATATAGAGGTGGACACCTCAACCTAGTAAAGGTCTTTTGGGTAAGACTTCGGTTCTGCACCAAAGCAAATCCTTGTGCGCTAGGCCCCAAAGAGGACAATATCTACTAGTGGGGTCCTGCACACCTATGTGTGTTACAATTTCACAATCATAATTATAGTAATTATAAAGCTTAGATTCTCAATTATTTGTACTTTTCTTGAAAAATGTGGTATCCAGGATTGTGATATAATTAAAGATGCTACTGAGATCACGACAAATCTACAATATCTATATCTTTTATACATATATATTATTAAAACGTGTGGTGAATAATTGGATCCCGGCACGTGTCATTTGATTGTATAAGTTGACATAGAGCTGACATGACATTCCTCTTTTTATTTTAACTAGTTGTTGACCCGGGCGATGCCCCGAGGTTAATCTATATTTTGCATTACATTTTAGTTATTCAAGATGGTTAATGTCGTTCTTTTTTTTTTTTACTTTTTTCTTTAAATAATGTAATCGATTAATGAGAGTTTGTTGTTTAGGGGTGTTCATAACCGATTACCTAGTTATTCGGGTACCAAATATGCGGGTACCGGAATATGCGGGTACCCGTATTTGCGAGTAGCTAAAAGAAAAGCAACCCATGACTCAACCCTGAACAACCGGGTGCTAGCAAAAGTGTCATAGTAGCTTTTTTTATGAAAATAAATCATTAGAAGTTCTACAAAAGAAGCTACTACTATGAGTGTCAAATGTCGATCAATGTTGATTACCGTATTTTGGGGTACTACCATGAGTGCCAACTGTCAATTGCATGCCAACTCTAATCCTCATTTCTCAAAAGGATCTACTACCAATCAACCATAACGTAAATATTCTCACTTGCGGATTCCATCATAACTAATTTTTCAATTAACATGTTGATTCATCAGATCCTTTTTTTTTAATGTTCAATTGTTGATTCATCTAATCCAACTTCTCCTATAAAATGTTGATTCTTCTTATTATTTATCTTTTCTTTTTCCTCTTAAAGTCACAAGCACAAAAATGTGGTACCGGGTAGCTAATAAGCTAACTTAATACATTTTCACAATTGTTTACTGTAAGAAGAGATTAATGTAACTGTGAAAAAAAAGAAAGAGAAAAACAATATATAACGATGTGTATCCGAAATATACGTTTAACTTTAAAGCAAGCCCATTAACCGACTCGATTTTTGCATCTTTTTTTTGGGCCAGTTACCCGACCCATAAAAATAATACTACCTCCGTCCCAGAAAGATCTGAACACTTCTTGGGACACGTAGTTTAAGATGATAAGTTGTAGTGTGGTTATCAAATGTTATTTTATTTAAAAAGTAGATGTGATAGGAGTTGGTGGGGTATTTTTTATTAGAGGAGAGAGAAAGTTGTGTAACTTTTTATTGATAAAAGGTAGAGTGTGGGCCAAAGTAGTATAAAAGAAATAATATATATTAATAGTGGGACCATGCCAAAAATGGAAGTGTTCAAACTAATTTGGGACAAACATAAAAGGAAAGTGTTCAGACTATTCTGGGACGGAGGGAGTATCTCATATTTATTACCTTTTTCGGATAGACAAGTCAATATGACGGGTCAAATATATCGGGTCTCCTTAACACCCCTGGTGTAGTTACAATTTGGTTCTTAAAGCAGAAGCAATGTAGTTTATAGCTATAAATTATGAAATATTAGGCTATAAACTTTCCAGATATGTCAATCATATACTTTTTTTTAATAATTATTGCCTATAAATAATTTTTCCCCCACAAAGACAAATATGATATTGTAGATTAGTTGGTTAATGCAGTTGCATTTCAAATGGGAGGTTATGTGCTTAGCCTTAAACACTATATTTTTATAATTTAATAAATTGTTTCATTTGATTAGGGAGGGGAGTACATGTGACAGCGTGGCAAATCATATTTACTTTGCATCATTTGTTTGGGGAGGGAGGGAGTACATGTGACATCATGGGTATGCAACACCTAAATGGGGAAGACAAGATTAGCACTTCTTACTTCTATGAGAATGTTGGGTTTGATTAGTCATTCGAGTGTGTATTTGATGGTTGGTCTGGATCTTTTGATGGGTATGGAGCAAGCAAATGAAGGAGGGACTATTAGTTGTAGTAGTGTGCACTTTTGCTCCAATAATGTTGGCGGGTCACATAAGCTACCAAGTATTATGTGCCGTAACTTTTGAGATAATTGGATGTAATCACTAGTAGAATAATTGCTTATTGCTGCAGTCATTAAGTGGTCTATTGCTGCGGTTTTGGTCGCGCAGTAATTAAGGGCGCAGCAATAGGTAATTACCTATTGCTGCGGTTTTTAACCGCAGCAATATAGCAACCTATTGCTGCGGTTTTTACCTAAAACCGCAGCAATAGGTAGTGTGAATAACAAAAAAAATAATTGAAAAGTAACATATTGCTGCTGTTGTTGGTAAAAACAAACAAGAATAGGTGAGTTTATTCTTTCGTTTTTACCAAACAACAGCGAAGAATAGGTTGCTTTTTTTTTAAAAAAAAAAATTATACATTTATAATGTCATATACTAGTATACTACATTCTATACCCACACAACATTTTCAAAACCACAACCAAATTTGTTGAATTCATTCAAGCATCAAATTAATTGACAAATTACATAACAACATTATACATTTGACTTTATAAGTTGGAAAAACCTAAATTACAAATTCAATTAGATCTACAAAATTAACAAAAAATTAAATTGGAAAAAGATGAGTACAATCCACAAATTCAGAAATAACAGCATCCTTAATACTTTTAAAAAAATGAAATACAGATCTAAAAAAAATATGAAATACAGAACGAAAAAAAAATTAACAAAAAAAATTAGCAGAGCAGCGCCGAGCTTCACGAGTACTTAATCTCGCCGGAGAGGAGGAAATTCTCGAAAAAAAATGAGAACGAAAATTAGATCTAAAAAATGAGAACCAAAATCGCACCGGAGAATGAGAACGAATGAGAGAGATGAAAAAAATGAGATCGAATCACATCAGATCTAAAGTGCGTGCCACCATTAATTCATCCATCAATGGCGTCCTCAAACTTATTGGCAGCAATTTCGAGAAGAATTTACCGAAATCGGCTGGGCGCCGTGCCGCTTCCGAGGTCGCCCTTGAAGGTGGCTTAGACGTTGGCATTTACAAGGTTTTCTTAAATGTAGATCGACGATTCAACAAGTCTTCGTCCGGTGACGGTTAGAGCAACGATTCTTAAATGGAGTTATCGTTTTCGTCTTCGTCCGGTGACCGACGAAGAAAGGCCGACGAACAACGAGAAGGAAACTCGTCGGAGGCGGCGAAAGAAGTGAAGGATGAAGGATGAGAGAAGGATCGAAGGATGAAGGATCAAGAGAGATCGAAGGATGAGAGGGTCGAAACTGAAAGTGGAGAGAGAGTTTGAAAGAGGAGAGGCGTGAGGATGATGAGAGCTACAAACCCTAATGGGCCGTTTATGTATGAGGCGTGAGCGCTAAAGTTGTAATAAGGGATATTGCTGCGGTTCCTTTAAGAAACCGCAGTAATAGATTAAAATATAATTTAAAAAATAATATTTTAATCTATTGCTGCGGTTTCTCCTGAAAACCGCAGCAATATATCTGGTCAAAAAAGTCAACTTAAGTTTGAAAATTGTCTCGTTGGAATCTATTGCTGCGGTTTTCGGCCAAAACCGCAGCAATAGGTCTATTTTATATTTTACATTTTCTTTTGACGTGGTTTATCGCTGCGTATGGGTAAAACCGCAGCAATACCACCGCAGCAATAAGCAAAAATTCTACTAGTGAATGGCGGGTCTCCTGAATAATTGTGGGGTATATTGTGAGATGTAAGTTACCATATATTTAAATGATTTTCTTAGATGTATGTTATACTATTTTTTCTCTCCATAAAAACCAAAAAGATACGGTAGATTAGTTGGTTAGTATGTTCATATTTCAAATGAGAGGTTGCATGTTCGAGTCTTCACCCATACATTTTTGTTAATTACTTTGTATTATTTGTTTCGGAGGGGGAGGTACATGTGGCAGCATGGTATTTGTTTGCTTTGGGTTTTAGATATATATATAGATGAACCCAAAAAATTGTGCGCATGATTTCGATCTCCTAACCATCTAATTATACTATATATTTTCCTTTTTACCACCAAGCTACATCACCTTCTTTTTAAACAAAATCCATATAGTAAATGCTCTTGCCTCATGAAAAGTTTGTAAAAGAAGTAAAATTAAAGTACAACAACACCACCCTCAAATTTACAACGAGACTGGAAATTTCTAATATTTATAAGTTAGATAACACGCATAAAAAGCCTTATCTAACTTATAAATATTAGAAATTTCCCTTATGTTTTCAACACTTATAAATAATCTTCTCAAAAATCTCCTATTTTCCCCTTATGTTTTCCTAAATCCCCGTTATAAACTTATAATTTATAATAGTTCGAAATATAAAACACCTCTAATTCGACATCCACAAAGTCACTTAAAAAGTTATCCTTCCCAACATTTTAATTTCCTTCTTCTTCCAAACCTCAGAGCTGAACATTCATGGACTTCTTCCTCCTAACCTTCTTCTTTAATAAAATCCTTTGTTTTCATCTCTCAAACATCCCCAATTGACCTCGCCAATGACGAGACAAAGATGAAGTTTTGTCATCGGAGGATCGGAAGATTTTGCACTTTTCTTAAAGAAAAACTTAAATTATATAATCCAAATTTCTTAACTGAAAATTGAGGTAATTTACCCTCTAAATTACACCCTCATTACCCATAAATACTGAAGTGAAATTAATACTTAAGATTTTGTAACTGAAAATTGAGTATTTCATTTCAATAATTTAAACCCCACTCATTACCCTTTATTATTGAAATTTAAATTGAATATCATTAACTATCTTGAATTATTTAAAGGTAGCTCTAAAAAATATTTAGGGCATCGCCCGAGTAACCAAACTAGTTAAAATTGTATATATTGATGGTTAGATAGTGTATTGATGGGACTTGGAAGTACAATATAGTACTTATAAATTTAGGAGAATGAGAAGGAGAAGGGATGAAGAGGATAATATAAAAGATAGAGATAGTTAGAAATCAAGGGGAAAAAATGAGGATGGAGTGAGAGAAGGGAAGGAGGAGTTCAGGAGTACATGCATGGTACACTCACGGGCAATTTTATAATAAATTCTTCAAATGAGCAAAACTTTACTCATTTATAATCACTTATTTCTTCCTCTTCTTTATTGTTTCTCTTATCTCTAATTTCATTTCTCCTCCATTGCTTCTTACCTCCAAATTTCTCTATCCTCCATTATTTATCACTTTCAAATTTCTCTCTACTCAATTGTTTTTCATCTCTAAAATTTTCTCCTAATACATTGTTTATCTTTTTCTCTCCTTCAAATTTGCATCCTTCATTGGAATTAAAGAATGGCAAAGGCAAATATTGGATCTCCGAATTTCATCAATGGCAAAATTAATTTTGGGTTTGAGAATGAAAATTAGAGTTTCCAAAATTCTTCAAGGGCGGAATTAATGATCGATAATGCAAAAGATGATTTTAAAATCAACACTATAGTTTAAAGTTTCTCTTAGCTCCATTGTTTCTCTTACCTCAAAATTTCTCTCTCCTCCATCATTTCTCACCTCCAAATTTCTCTCTCCTTCATGGTTTCTCCCTCATCGTGGCCAATCAAATTGATGAACCGTAAAATATGATTTGAGAAAGTTGGGCTTCATCAATGGTAAACAAATATTGATGTTTCGGAGCTCATCAATGATGGACTTAGTTTCAATATTGCAGTTTCAAAATGAGAAAATACTTATACTCATTTTAGAAAAATGAGAAAAAGTTTGCTCAGTTGGGTAAAAGTATTTGCTCATTTTCTCAAATGAATAGAATTGTTTGGTCATTTGATAAAGTTTGCTCATTTGGACGAATGATCAGAAGTGATTAGAAATGAGTAAAAGTTTGCTCATTGTTTCGCCACATGCCTTGTTCTGGTATATTGTTCCATTATATTGATCCTAAACTTGAGTATCAATACCCATAACTTAAACTTGATTAGTGTGAATTCAATATATCGATTTACAGAGATTACAAAACAATACTAGATAAAACAAGAGGTAGAAGATGATGAATATGTTCGCAAAAGTAGATGTTAATTATTGTACTAGTTGTTAGATGTTAAAAAAGTAATTAAAACAATTAGTGTTCGGTAAACTAAATGCTATAATAGTAGAATAACAAAAAATGAACTGATCCTTACCTTAAAACTACTGCAATAGTTACGACCTCTACCTCGTTAACTATTTTGGTTTATCTTTTTCAAAACCACATTGCAACAAGCAAATCAGAGCCTACTTCAAAACATTAATTCACCAAATATTACTTTCGCGTTCAGTAGAGTTAGTCTTGGTCAAATCTTTAAAACTATTTGAAAATTTGCTGTCAAATACGCCCAATAACTTGTTAGTTTTAAATTTGGATGTACAAGATCACATTATTTTGGAGTATCACAATTCAACCAAGCAACAATTTCCTCCTCGTTGAACATGTGATATTAACATTTATGGACTTTTTCCTTACTCTTCTTAAGTTATTTACCCAATTATCAGTATGATATATCATCTTCACTTTATTATTAATACCTATTACACAATAAATTACGTAAACATCCAACCTTATACTAACCAGAGTATAAAACAACTCACGCATGTATACTGTTAGATTTGGGAAAACTCTTCAACTGGAGTGATTACCATTGATCAATATTTATAGTGTTACATCCTAGGATAGTCCGATTATGATTAGGAAACCTATCCAAAGTATATCTCTATGAACAAAATATATCCTAACTATATTTATATTCTATCACACCCCCACAGTCGGAGCGGGAGGAGGGCGAACGCTGAGACTGGACTTAAACTCCAAGAATAACTGTCGCAGAAGACCTTTAGTGAAAATGTTTGCAAACTGATACCTTGTAGGAACATGCAACACACGTACCTGACCCAACGCAACCTTTTCCCGAACAAAATGAATATCAATCTCAACATGTTTGGTGCGTTGGTGTTGGACTGGGTTGCGAGATAAATAAATTGCACTGACATTATCACAATAAACAATAGTAGCCTGTCGGAGAGGACAATGTAACTCCAAAAGAAGATTACGTAACCAACAAGCTTCCGCGATAACATTTGCGACGCCTCGATATTCTGCCTCAGCACTTGATCTAGAAAGTGTAGGCTGACGCTTAGACTGCCAAGAAATCAAGTTATCACCGAGAAAACAACAATAACCAGAAGTAGAACGACGAGTGTCAGGAGACCCGCCCCAATCAGCATCAGTATAAGTGATCAAACGCAACTGAGTAGTAGGATATAAATGTAATCCATGATCAATGGTTCCCTGCATATAACGTAGGATGCGCTTTAATGCATTATAATGAGTCTCCCGGGGATCATGCATAAAAAGGTATACCTGCTGAACTGCATAAGCAATATCAGGACGAGTAAAAGTGAGGTATTGCAGAGCACCTGCTAAACTGCGATAATGAGTTGGATCTGCCACAGGAGGACCCGAATCTGCACTAAGCTTAGAGTTAGTGTCAACAGGAGTCGTTGCTGGCTTACAAGTCCCCATACCTGCGCGCTCCAATATTTCCTGTGCATACTTTTTCTGAGAGAGAAGCATGTAGGAAGGTGTACGAGTAACAGAAATACCCAAAAAATAACTGAGAGGCCAAGTGAGCAATGATATGGTCCCGCAAAGCATCAGAAGAGGTGCATAAAATAATATCATCAACATAAAAAGAAGAAGATATGCCATATCGCTACCCTGACAAAAAGTGAATAAAGAATTGTCACTCTGAGCAACAACAAATCCCATCTGAAGAAGAAAATGCGCAAAACGCTGATACCAAGCCCGGGGAGCTTGTTTGAGGCCATAGAGAGCCTTGCGCAGACGACAAACATAATGAGGAAACCTCTTATCAACAAAACCGGGGGGTTAATGCATATAAACTGTTTCCTGCAAGTCACCATGTAAAAAAGCATTTTTTACATCAAGCTGATGAATAAACCAGTTTCGAGCCATAGCTAACCCCAACATTGTACGAATAATAGCAGGACGAACAACTGGACTAAAAGTTTCATCACAATCCACACCAACCTCCTGAGACCTGCCATCACAAACAAGACGAGCTTTGTGCCTTTGAAGGTCACCTTTATCATTTTCTTTGTGAGTATAAATCCACATGCAATTTACAATATTCACCCCCATAGGCCTAGGTACTAATTCCCATGTCCCTGTATTAATAAGAGCATCATATTCATCATGCATCGCCGCATTCCAATTAGGATCAATCAAGGCTAATTTATGTGACTTTGGAATAGGTGAGCGATGGAGAGTGGTGGGGGAGAGGGTTGTTAAACTATATTTGAGATTGGGCTTTACTATGCCGGACTGGGCCCTAGTGCGCATAGGGTGTGGTGATGGGGGAGGCGGGCACGTGGGTCTGATCTGGGAAAGCCCACGAAGAGAAGGGGGGTTGTAACGGGGATGGGCCAATGAGCTGGCTTGTGTGCGCACAGGGGGGTGTGGGGGGTTAGGCCAGACGTGTGTGGGTTCTGGCGAGAAGGGAAATGCAATTGTGTTGGAGAAATTGCGGGCCCAGGGGGGAAATATTAGAGGGTCTGCAGTGGGTAGGCGCGCACAACAGGGACAGAAGCTGGGCCAGGCCCAGTGGAATTTTGGTGCGGCCAGGATGGGAGTAATAATGGGCTAGGGGCAGACTCATCTAGAAAAGTGTAGTCAGTGGACCAAAATTGCTGTAAATTTGCAAATGGAAAAGGTATGTTCATCGAAAATAACATGCCGTGAAAGTATGATTTTGTTTGTGGTGAGATCAAGGCATCGGTACCCACGGTGATGTGGAGGATACCCCAAAAAGACACATGGAGTAGAACGAGGAGCCAACTTGTGTGGAGTAGTGGCTGATAAATTAGGAAAACACAGACAACCAAAAACACGGATATGATTATAGGATGGAGTTTTGCCAAATAAAACTTCGGCAGGAGTGATGTTTTGGAGTGTTTTGGTAGGTAAGATATTAACCAGATATGTAGCCGTTTCAAGTGATTCTACCCAATAAGGAGGAGGAATGGAAGCATGACATAAAAGAGTGCGAAATATATTATTTAATGTTTTGATCATGCGTTCAGCTAAAATAATTTGAAAGGTGTATTATCAAATTCCCACCCGTGGTCATATTGGAAGGCTTTAATAGGACGTTCAAACCGAGTGTGAACATAGTGTCGGAAATTTATAAAAGACTGATACACTTCAAACTTAAATTTGAGAGGAATGGTCCACACATAATGAGTAAAATCATCCAATAAAACTAAATAATATTTATGACCTTGAGAGCTACGAATAGGAGAGGTCCATAAATCAGCATGAATAATATCGAAAGCAGAAACAGTAGCACTATGAGATGTATGAAACGACAATCGAAGATGTTTTCCTACTTGACAAGAAGTGCAAAAATCGGAATCATGCTCCTTATTACAATTTATTAAATTTCTAGAACTAAGAAAGTTTAAAACTTGAGAGCCTGGATGTCCAAGACGACTATGCCAGGATGTGGAAGATGAGGCCGTGAGGGCGGTGGCTAGACAAGTAGATGGAGTAGTAGTGTTGACAGGATATAGGTCCCCTGAACTATTGCATCTCGCTAGTATATTCCCCGTGAGAAGGTCCTTCACAGAAAAACCATAAGGATCAAATTTTATAGAGGCATTATTATCAGTAGTAAATTTGCGGACAGAAATAAGGTTTTTGATAATTTGTAGTGCAAAGAGGACATCACAGAGGGTTAATGGTGGGTGAGGGGAGGGAAGGGTGGACTGACCATAACCAATAACAGGAATGCGATGACCATTACCAACTAAAATATGATTTGGAGTGCTCAAATTAAATAAGGGCATGAGAGTACCTGATGATTAAGTCATGTGGGCCGTTGCACCAAAATTCATATACCAAGAGTTGTCTTGAGGGAGAGTCATTGTTGCAAAGGAATTGCTTAATTCAGTTGGAGTCATAAGCCCATAATCCGAAAAGGTTGCAGGATAAGCTCGAGGGCCCTGCTGGACCTGGCGTGTGATGTGACTGGGCCCAAAAGAAGGTTGGCCAGTGGGTCTTGAGTAAGCAGCAGGGTAAGAAGGGTGTTGTGGGTATGGTAAGGGCGCTTGGGCCCAGGTCTGGGGAGTCCAAGATTGCTGGGGAGGCTGCCAGGCATATGAAGTGGGTGGGCCGGCCCAAGAGCTTTGATTTTGTTGTGGCTGTGGAGTTCCTCGCCCCTGCTGCTGGATTTGGTGGCCTCTGCCACGACCAGACTTGCCACGGTCACATTGGATTTTGTTGTGGCTGTGGAGTTCCTAACTATATTTATATTATATCATATACATACATAATAAAGACATTGTCTATAACGTCTACACACTCTTTCCTAGAGGGTAACTTTATTAAATACAAATCACTAAAATGGAATTCCAATGTCCCATAAAAGGTAAGATTGCAATTTTCATTGCTAAATCTGATGAGATCCGAAAATAAAAGCAACAAGCAGTAACCAATAACCGAAAAAAACATCACAACAACTTCCATGTGGACAAGCCTTTAAATTTTTTTTCACCACCAAGCATAGCAAGAAAATAGCCACAATAAAAAAAAGAAAAAAACTGTTGTCCTCCAAAAGCACCAAAACAACTTATCCAACACGCCCAAATTGTCTCCAAATTGATGATTATCAAATTTCCATTATTGTCAAGAACAACTTTCGTCAATCAATCAAAATTAAAGACTATGGACAACGAGAGGATGTTGGAGCACAAACTACCCCAAGCTCTTTTAGAAAGTGACTTGTGTATTATTTGTCCAACTCCAACCTATATTGATGTCAATTGCCAATTGTTAGGCTTTGTGGGACAGTGAAAGAGTTGCATAAATTCAAACTTCTTATTGAAAATGACAACACCCAAAATTATTGAATTGGAGTAAATTTTTTTTTTTTGCAAAGTTTTGTTCCTTGCTTCTTCTTTGTGTGACTGACTGATCAGAATCAATTTCAACTGAACAACATTTAACAGTTCTTATACTATGGCTATGTTTGGCAATAATAGGTGAAATAAAAAAGTTACATGAAACTCATAAGTTAATAGCTAAAACTGATAAGGTGCTGAAACTAACAAGGTAGTTGATTAGTTGAACTGTTTGGTTAAATAAGTTATGTTAATCATATATACTAGTCCGATATAAACGCAATCCACTCTGATTCGTAATTTAAATAATATATAGTTTCACACACATATATAATCTACTTCTATATATTAAGATACTTATTTTGGTTCCTTCTCTCTATCTGTAACTCACAAATTTGATCCACTCTCCTCGCCTTAAATCTCAAAATTTTACCAAAGTAACATACTAACATGCACCGGCAAAAATCAACATGTAATCTTTAATTATGAAATTGGAGATACAAGACAAGAAATATACTTTTTAGAAACTCTACATGGTGCAGCAAAGAGAGATGATGCGTGAATAAAGGATACTAAAAAAAAAAGTTGCAGTCGACTGAAATTGAAACGTTAAATATTTTAGGGTTTCAAGTTCAGTCCATATTAACACCTTAAATATGATTTCAATTACTTGTCAAACACAACTAACTTGTTTTAGAACCTTATATAATTTAGCAACTTATCATTTAAGGATACTTGAAATGTGTTCAAACAGAAAGCGTATCTCTATTTTTTTTAGTTAATCGATTATATTACTACACTCATAAAAAACGCAAACCTTGTATCTAAAAAAGAACAGATGAAATATCAAACTGAGATTCTACAACTCCTTTCGTACTAATTTACTTACCCCATATTCTTTTTTCGGATATCCCAATTTAATTACAACGTTTACCCACCCGTGTATTCTTTTTCCGGTAGTTCTTCCTCAATTTTTTTATGATTACTTTTCGCGAGAGCATAGTGATTGGAGCTGAAGTATTGGAGGAGTTCAAGGCAGACAACCTTAACTCTCTCTCACATGTGAAAAAAGCAAAACCAAAAACCACATCATCGTGTATAAAACAACACATTTCAAGGGGTTTATATAGGGGAGGGTAGGTCCATGCAACTGAAATGACAAACTTACCCTTCACATTATGTGGGCCCCATGCCCATAGAAAAAACCGGAAAAAGTTTTAACACATTTGAGTTGGATGATGCAACCCATT
Organism: Beta corolliflora; assembly: GCA_947648045.1. NCBI lineage: Eukaryota > Viridiplantae > Streptophyta > Magnoliopsida > Caryophyllales > Amaranthaceae > Beta > Beta corolliflora. The sequence goes on from CANSZD010004295.1 coordinate 44,641, forward strand.
ACCCCACTTCCCACTTATGTACACCTGCAGAATGCAACAAATTTGATATGGTTTCTCATTAGTCATTACCCAAATTTAAGGACCTCACTAGTACTACCACCCATTTTCCTTTTTTTGTCCTCCACTTATCTAAAATTACACAAACTATTTTTCAATATTTCCTCTATATATTTTTTTTTGGAAATGAGCGACTAAGTGCGATAATGTAGACGAGATTCGATCTTATATCTTGGATACAATCCTCACAAGACTTTATTATCTAAAGTTCGATAATGAAGCATCGAACCGAATCGAAATTAACCGAATTGAATCGAAATTAACCGAACTAAATAACCGAGAGAAACCGAATTGCAGGAAAACCGAACGAAATTAACTCACGAACCGAATTAACTAAACCGAACCGAAATCAACTAGAGCGGGCGAAAATAAGTCCAAAAGAACAGGGCCTAAATGCATCCACATTTCCTCTGTATTTTTCATTTTAGGAAGTTATCTGTCAATTATATTGTTGATGTTTTTGGCAATATATATTATCTCTTTCTCTCTCCTTGTTTATAGATGTTCTTTTTTGTGTATAAAAATATAATAATATCTATACAAATATATTAAAAGACGTTCCTATCAAAGGAACGGTGCCACGTGACACTCTTCTTAAACTTCCAATACACATGTTTATAATCTCATTTAAAAATATTAACAACGGGTAGTTACTAGGCTTCGAACACATGACCATTGAAATGAAATGTAAGAGTTTAACCACTAATCCACTACAATTTCAATGTTAAATGTTTCAAAGCAAAACATAATAAAGTCTTATAATTATATGTAATTATAAAGACATAGACAAGCTTATTGATCTCTAACACTTTTATTAAGTAATAACATTCTTTTACCCCAATTCCATTAAAATTGTTATTTTTATCCCCAATTCCTTGGAAGTTTCTTTTAAATAACTTATCATGCAATAACGTCCGTTTTCCAATTTCGCACTAGACATAATATTACGAAAAGCTAATAAAATCAACTATGAAATGAATAATAATATATTTGATAATTGTAACTGACTCGGGTATCGCCTGGGACAAAATACTAGTTTAATTAAACAAAAAAGAGAGTCAGAATGTGTCAGTCAACTGCCCACGAGGCTAATCTCTGTAAGCGAAGGGGAACAATACGACAAGAACAAGTCACATTCTGTTTTGTCTGTGACTATAAGTTACGTGCCAGCACCAGTAACATTATCACTGACCGTAAAAAACCTACCCGATCTGCCCAACACAGCTGCCCGGATTTACGTTTAACCCAAACCCAGTTACGCCTTTCCTTTTGCCGCCTGGTGGGTCCTCCTCACGACCCCAGTTTTTTCTCCTTCATTTGTTTTTTCATTTTCTCTCTCCTCTTCTTTTCCTCATTTTCCCATTTTCTCTCTCCTCCAATTACTTTCTCTCTCCTCGAATTTTTTTTTCTGGTAGATCGGAGTTTCTTCTTCCCTTTCCTTCTGCCGTGTGGCGTAACCTCACTCGTCACTGCGATTTTCTCTCTCCTCCCCGATTTTTCTCTCTCTAAAATCTCTCGTAGATCGTCGATTTTCGGAAAATTCATCTTCAAATCCGCCGATTTTCTTACACTTCTTGCTGTTTCACTGGATCTGAGGCTGTCTACTTTTTCAATCCCTAATTTATTGGGGGAAAAAAAGGAGGAAAAGCTAACCCTAATTTTTAATCGCGAGAAGAATAAGTTAGGGTTTTGTGTATCTGAGATTGAGTTTGGGGATTTGTTGTTGATGTGTAATTGAAGATACGGTTTTTTTGCGGAAATTAGGGTTTTTGAATTAGGGTTGAAATTGATGGTGGAGGGTGAAGAAGGAGAAAATGCAAGGGTATTATGCATGGGCGGGAAGGCGACGAGAATAGGAAATTGAGTTGGCATATGTTGTCAGTCCCTTCTACGACGACTGTAGCAGGTGTTAGTGATTCTAATGGTTCTTCATCCTCTTGTTTCGTTAAGGTATTTTTGCCTCTTTTAATTTTTTATTTGCTTCTTTTTTTCGCTTTAGAAGATTCGAGGTTTGTAGATTTTCATGTGTATTTTTGTTTCAGGAGTTGTTTAGTACACTTGTTGGTTCTAGTTACAGGCTTGTTTGCAGAAAGTTGTATTGTTGTAATGAAATGAATTGATCTTTGGTTTGCAATTAGGGGTGAACCCCATCCCCCTCGTAATGTTAAAGGTGTCGATTTTTGTTTCGCAACGGAAATAGCAGGAAACTACATTCTCTGTTTGTCTTTTTTTTTGGGGGAACTACTGAATTAGTGTTCCATTTCGTCGGTATTGAAATATGATAGAATAAGTCACTACTGACGAATGGTGTCACTAAATTTTGTGGTTTATCATTTCAATACCGTACTTTTATATTGTTATTTCATGGTAATTAGTTTCAGAAGGTTTATTAAGTCAGGAGACAAGGACAAGGAGTTCTATGACCTAAAGGAGATGGTAGTTTTTGAAATACAAAAGCTGTCGAGTGTTCAGCTACAACTATAATGCACATGAACTCAATTTTTTGAATTCATGAGACATTGGTATGTTAACAAGAGATAGATTAAGAAGAAATGTAATAGAAGTTGAAAAAAGGGCCTTTTCTTTTGGGTGGGTTGAATAAGCAATGATTAGTATCTCGTCTTTGTACCGTAACAAAGAAAACCTAAATTTATTCAGCCTTCCTTTGTTGCTACTATGATTGAGAAAAGGATACATCAACGCTGTTGTAAGCTCACATTCAGTAGGTTTTGATAGAGTGTGTCGGTAGAATTATTCTATTAAAAGCTATGAAGTTCATTTGCAGGACCTCTCTCTCTCTCAATCTAATAGCCTGTACTTTCTAGCGCCAGGTTTTATATGGCCAGAACTCCCAGGCATGGCGAATATTTTCATATCATACATTGCTGTCATACTAATGTTTGTGGTGAAGTTGCAACAAATCGTTCATGTACTATAGCAGAGAGGCTGTTTCTGTTGGATAAGGGATCATAAAGTTTTGCTATTTTGTTGCAATTTTCAATAATTAAATATAACAGAATGGACATGCACAATAAACACTTTTTGTTAGTGGCTTTTGTTACTGAACTAGTTATTAGACCCGGGCTATACCCCGGGTAAGAAAATTTTCATTTATTAATATTATACTTTACAATGATAATACTAAATATCAGTTGGTCTAGTGGTTAAGACTTTATTATATAATCTTGAAGTCAGAGGATCAAACCCTATACTATGTAATTTCTAATTTTTTTATTGTATGTGGATTACATTGAGTAAAATACCCTTAGGGAGAATGCCACGTGGCGCCGTTCCTTGTCTAGGAACGCCTTTTATTATATTAGTATAGATGCTAGATTATTTTGTGGGTGATAAGAAGATGAGAAAACATGGAGATGCCATGGCAGTTGTGGATGCATTTGTTATTTCTTTTGATACAGAATAGACCCAGATAAAGTCTACAAAGAAACTATTCACATCATATACTGTCTTTTTGTCACGTTTTGTTTGGAAGCCTCTAGCTTCAAGATGGTGTGTGTTTGTGCTTAGTTGGTTTTATGTGTAACATATGATACGCCACATATTGGAAGAGGACATAATACTAAAACAAACCGTGCTCATCATAAGAGTTGAAAGGGATAGAGGACTTTTGCATCAGAAGGCTGCTCTTTGTGGCTTTTGTGATTTGATTTTTGTTGGAAGTTTAGTTGTGTTTTTCTTACCAAGGCACCAATGAATTTAAGCTCTCTTGGATTGAATAGCCCCTTTACCTCACCTAAGGTTGCAGCTTTTTGAGAGGCACCAGGTTAATGAGGGGAGCAGGAGTTCTTGAGCCACCTCTTGGAGCATCTGATGGTGAAACATATTCTTTTTTGGTTGTTGTGGAATGAAAGTCCTTTGGCGTATGCTGTTATTGTTTTTGGTGTTCGTTGATGTGGAAAAGAATTTTGAGAAACATTTTCAACACTATTACCTATTTGGTTGTTTTGCTTAAAATTCATTTTCTTGGCTCTGTTTGACTAAAATATCGAGTGATTGTCATGGATATCTATATCAATATTTTATTATGCCCCCTCCCTGGACGCAGGCACTTGAGGGCTTTAATGCTATGGGGTTTATTGGGAATTAGCATCATCTGAACTATGACTAGTGACTATAACATGCACAGAATTCTACCTGACATTGCTAACTTTAGAAGACTGAAAATTCCAGCCACTTTTAGATTTACAAAGTCTTGATTTTTTCTCTCTCTCACCTACGACCCTATTATTCCCTTAAACTAACTAGATTTAATAATCAGCACAAACATCTCAGAATTATCTGCAATAGAAATTAATATTATTTAGATACTTGGTATTGAATCTTTTCAGCTTCTGTATACCTTTCGCAACCTGTTCCTACCTTGTTGTTTCTGTCTATTTGATATTTAGATGCTGAAAATCATGAAGCTTAGTTAGGAATGAGAACTGGTTGATCGGTTACAACTTACACCTTCAACCTCCTATCTTTGCGACACAAATTTGATTCCTACCATGGTCTTCGGGGGGGGGTCCTTGAATATGCTGTGTTCTAACCTCAGGTAGGTGGACTCCACCGAGGGCCCAGGTCTATCTATTCAACAAATACTAATGATGAAGATTATTTTTTAGGTTTGCCATTGGTTCTGTTACTTAAGGAACCATATATGGGCTTTTGGCATAATTGATTTCCATTTTCTTTTGGATTTTCAATCTTGTCATCCTCTGTTCTTGGTGATCTCTCAGTGTTTTTCATGGTTTGACTCATTTAATCGCAAATGTCAATTATGTTTTTTAATTTTCTCTCAAGGTCTAATAGTGATCATATATGATTTGCCACTGTGGAATCTGCATATACTACTAACAGATAAAACATTGACTTCTGGATATTTTGGTAGCCAAACTTCTCTGATTTGCTGCTGTGTTAGTTGTTTGATGCTTTACGAGTTGCCTGAGTGGAAATTCTTAATGGCAATTTTTATATGAAAGACCTTATTGTTTTTAACTTTTGTAGGATGGTCGTAAGATCAGCGTTGGTGACTGTGCTCTTTTCAAGCCTGCCAAAGACTCTCCACCTTTTGTAGGTTTAATTCGTTCTTGGACATCTGAAAAAGAAAGTAATTTAAAACTCCGTGTGAATTGGCTTTATCGACCCGCTGAAGTTAAACTTCTGAAAGGCGCTGCACTTGAAGCTGCGCCGAACGAAGTTTTCTATTCATTCCACAGTGATGAGATTCCTGCTGCATCACTACTTCACCCGTGTAAAGTTGCATTTTTGCCTAAAGGTGCTGAACTCCCCCCAGGGATTTCTTCGTTTGTTTGTCGGCGAGTTTATGACATTACAAACAAGTGTCTGTGGTGGCTGACAGATCAGGATTATATTGATGTAAGTTCCTTTGTAATGCTCTTTGACAATTTGGTCGAACTGCTCCTTTTCTTTTTTGATGATGTGTTTGCTACCTCTTGCTTCTGGCATTAACTTGTCCTCAATAATTTCTCCAGGACCGGCAGGAAGAAGTAGATCAACTGTTGCATAGAACACGTATAGAAATGCATGCATCAGTAGAACAGCAACAAGATCCCCGTTCTCCAAAACCAGTGAATGGTTCAGCAGCAACATCACCATTGAAACATAGTCCGGACAGCGTACAGAATAGCAGCTCTAACCTATCTTCTCATAGGAAGGGAAAAAAGAGAGAACGAGGTGATCAGTCTTTTGACGCTGTTAAACGAGAACGATCGTCGAGACCTGATGATGGGCACTCTAGTTTGTTGAGATCAGAAAGCATGTTAAACTTAGAAATTGCTAAATTTACTGAGAGAGGAGGACTTGTTGATTCTGAAGCTGTAGTGAGGCTGGTTCGACTCATGCAGCCTGAGAAATCTGAGAAAAAAATAGACTTGACAGGACGATCCATGCTCGCTGGTATTATAGCTGCTACGGAGAAGCTTGATTGCCTTAATCAGTTTGTTCAGCTTAGAGGTTTACATGTATTAAATGAATGGCTCCAGGAAATTCACAAGGGTAAAATTGGTGATTCAGGAAACATAAAAAACAGTGATAAATCTGTGGATGATTTCCTCTTAGTGTTACTTCGTGCACTCGATAGGCTTCCTGTGAACCTTAATGCATTACAGATGTGTAACATCGGCAAATCTGTTAATCATTTGCGTTCTCATAAAAATTCAGAAATTCAGAAGAAAGCAAGGAGTTTGGTTGACACATGGAAGAAACGTGTTGAGGCTGAAATGAGCGTCAATGAAGTAAAACCTGGTTCAGGTCAAGCTGTTCCATGGCCAGGCAAATCCCAGCACGACAGTTCTCATGGTGGGAATAGGCACCCAAGTGAATCTGATGCAGCCGTTAGGAGTACCGTCACGCATCACACTTCGTTGAAATCTGCTCCAGTGAAACCTGTGCCTGGGGAATCCAATTCAAAATCTGCATCTGCACATCCTGGTGCTGCAAGATCAGCATTATCACCTACTTCAGCTACTGATAACTATAAGGATGGACAATCCAGGATAACTGCTAATGGCGGAGGCTCTGAGCCTCAGACAGTGGCAAGGGAGGATAAAAGCAGCAGTTCTAGCCAGTCCCACACAAATAGTCAGTGCTCCAGTGATCAGGGTAAATATATGGTTCCATGTGGAAAGGAAGACACTAGAAGGTCTACTGCTGGGTCTGTGAGTTTGAATAAAACTGTAGGCAGTGGTTCCAAGCACCATAAATCAGCTAATGGTCCTTCTTCTGGTGCTCACAGAGAAACTGCATCAAATAAAAGCTCATCGATGGCCAGAAATTCAGTTGTAGAAAAGGTATCACATAATGCTATTGATGCTTCTGGTCAAGAAAGTAACAACCATAAGCTTATTGTCAAGATCCCTAACCGAGGCCGGGGTTCTGGACAAAACACTACTGTTGGCTGTATGGAGGATTCTCCCTGCAGAAATAGTGGAGCTTCTTCTCCCGTTCTCTCAGAGAAGCACGACCAGGCAGATGTCTTTGTGAGAGGTAATAAACTTGATTCTCATCAATCTTCTGTGGTTGATGGAACTTCAACTTCTGTACACCAAAGAACGAGTGAAGCAAGGAGATCACCTAATGTTTCAAAGATTGCTTGTTCACCCTCGAGAAATGAAATCAAGTCTAGAAAAACTTATGATTCTTCTTTCAGCTCCATGAATGCTTTAATTGAAAGCTGTGCTAAGTTTTCAGAAGCTACTGCGTCTGTATCAGCTGGAGATGATGTTGGGATGAATTTGCTTGCCAGTGTAGCTGCCAGAGAAATCTCAAAGTCTGATAATGTTTCACCTGCTGTCTCTCCTCACAGAAACTCCAAGAAGGCTGAAAAGTCCTGTAGCAACCATGTTGGAAATCAGAAGCAGCTGCATGTTGAAGATGTTGTTCAACAAGGTCAGTCAACTAATGTTGCTGACACTGACAATCATAATAATGTTGCAGGTCTTTCAAAGGTTGATGGGGAAAGTAATGAACTGTCTGGTGTGACTGAGAATTTACGTCAAAGTGTGGAAGGCTGCTTGAAGACTAATGGGACATTAGATGAAAAAATTGGTACTGCTTGTCCACCTGTGTCTGTTGCATGCACTGAAGGAAGGATCGTAGGTGATCTTCATGCTGAAAGTATCACCGGAGAAGTTATAGCTGCCAAAGAGGAGATTCAAAACGAGCTTCCAGTTGCAAGTCAGGGATCTGGTGGTTCCTTGGAAGCTGAAGATAAGGTTAAGGTTGCCTCTTTGGATAACGAGTTTGAGAAAAAAGTTCACAGAGATATTGCATTATGTCCTGCTACTAATGATGATGATGGAAAAAGTAACGTTGGCCAAGGGCTTCAAAGCAACATTGCCTTGGAGCAAAATTCACTTGTCGTTGCATTGCAATCTGATCCTATGAATACAAACGAAAAGCTGTTGATGGTTTCTTCTGGTAAAAGCCAGCATTCGGCTGCAGTAATTTCAACTGAAGTCAAATCTCAAAAAATTGAGTCTGTTGCTCTTTGTGACCTTGCCAGGCTGGCAGGCAATGGGTTATTGGACAAAGAGAGTGATCCTTCTGCACCTGTGAAACAAGGTGAACCTGTGGTGTGTTGTGCTGATGTAGATCTTGATAGAATATGCAAGGATCAAAATTTAGAAAACACAGAAGCACTAGCGCAGCAGTCTGGCAGTTCAGCGTCACAAATAAGTTCTGCAATTGCTGTTCCGGAAGCAGAGTTACGTTCAACTTCAGAGGTAACCAAGTCAACTGCTGTAGAAGAGAAGAGTCGAGAGAATAGTGGATTTGTTACAGAAAATGTTGCTCAGCCACCTGCTTCAGGGTGTCCAAATGTGGATGCACAACTTGGATTCGACTTGAATGAAGGCTTTAATGGAGATGAGGGGAAGAATGACGAGCCGATTAATTTGGCTGGTCGTCCATGCCCAGATATTGTCTGTTCTGTCAGCCCCTTGCAGATCCCTGTCTCTTCTACATCATGTGGTCTTCCAGCCTCAGTTACTGTGGCTGCTGCTGCCAAGGGGCCCTTTGTTCCGCATGATGACTTGCTGTGGAATAAACAGGAACTTGGATGGAAAGGATCGGCTGCTACCAGTGCATTTCGTCCAGCTGAGCCGAGAAAAGTTATGGAGGGGACTCTAGGTACCAGCAAAGTCCCTCTGTCTGACTCCCCTGCTTGCAAACCAGCTCGGTTTCTTTTGGATATTGACCTTAATGTGGCAGATGAAAGTTGTGTTCAGGAGTGCAATGCTAGAAATAATCCTGTTTGTGAGCTTATGACTACAACAACTCTGCGTAGCTCTGGAGGACTTGACCTTGATCTGAATAAAGTTGATGAAGCTCCTGACCTGGCTCACGTGGGACGATACATGAATAGCAACATTCAGAGAGCTGAAGTTTCAACTCAGCATGTCAAACCATCAACATCCAATGTTTTTTCGAGTGGTGCAGCAAGTGGTAAGAGAGATTTTGATTTGAATAATGGGCCTGCGTCTGAGGAAATACCATTTGAGCAAATTCCATCTAGTCAACATAACCGTGTCAACATTCCGCTCCAAACACCTTTGGGGCCTAGAATTAATAGCTCTGATACAGGGAATTGCTTTTCTTGGTATCCTCCAGGAAACAGCTACTCAGTAAGTGTGACACCATCAGCTTTACCTGATAGAGAAGCTTTTTCGATCGTCGGGATAGGTGGTGGTCCGCAGCGTGTTATGGGTGGTCCAGCCTCAGCCTTAGCGTTTAATCCTGATGCCTACAGGGGTTCAGTGTTATCATCTTCTCCTGCTTTGCCTTTCCATCCAGCCCCTTTTCAGTATCCAGTCTTGCCATTTGGGACTAGTTTTCCTCTCCCTACATCTGCCTTGGGTGCTGGATCATCTGGGTACATGGATCCGACTGGTGGTGGGCGGATTTCTGCTATCCCTTCTCAGTTGGTTGGAAATGCAGCTGGAGTTTCTTTCCAGTATCCTCAGGCATATGTTGTTTCTCGGACTATCCCAGATGGCAGCAATAACAACGTAATTGAAAGCAATCATAAATGGGGAAAGCAAGGTCTAGATCTCAACTCTGGTCCAGGAGTTTTGGACATGGAGGTTAGAGATGAGTCACTGCCAATTGTATCCAGGCAAGTCTCCACCATCAGTTCACAGTCCCTTGCGGAGGAGCAAGCAAGGATGTATAGCATGGGAGGCCATGTGAAAAGGAAGGAACCTGAGGGAGGATGGAATATAGATAAGCTTAACTTTAAGCAATCATCATGGCGATAGAATCACATGATGCTGCCATAGTATAGTGACCCTTGAAAATTGGAAGTTTTAGCTATGTAAGTCTCTCCTCTGATATCTGCACAACTTTTTGTGCTTGATCTGCGTGAAAAATTGTCTTCTAGCTAACTTTCTTTCATCAATCTATTCATTCTTCTCACTTGTTCCTTGTTTCCTTTCAAATTGCATTTTGTGTAATTTTCATATTATGATTGCTGGTTTCTGTTCGTGAAAGAAATATTAATCCTAGTAAGCAGACTGGCATGCTTGTTGATAAGAGACACTGTTGTTTATAATTTGAGTGATACATGGCATAATTATAGAAAGGTATTGTAAGGTTGAGCCTATGATTCTAGTACATCTCAATATAGCTTGTGGTGAGCATCTTGGTAATCTCATGAAAGATACATTCCCCTGTCAAAAGGTTTTGCTGACTGGCCTGTGGAGTTGTGTTATGTCCATGATGCCATGCCATAGGCTCATAACGAAATTTGGTTGCTATGGCATGCTTGTCACTTCTTGCAGGAGTATGCTTGTCTATCCTGTGTTGCCTTTCTTGTTTTCATACGAGTTATTACCTGCATCGCCTTATATCAGTTTCTCTTTCATGTCTTTTTGTGTTTTCCAGTTTGTAGAAGATGGACCCAGGCTAACTACCAAGAAGTCATCATCTAACTCTCCTCATAAAAGGATGGGCGGTAAGTGAGTAAACTGATGTGTTCATAAGTCTCTGACCCCCATCTGCTGCTGTACCAATTCAGTTTACTTGAAATAGAAAAAAAAATTATGTTGGGGGTTCTGCTATTCATGAGTTGGCTATTGGTTAGTTTTCCTTCTGTAGATAGAAACTATTGAGAAAAATGCCTGTATAGCTTTGATACCATTTGTTCCTTTTTCAACCTCCCAGCAATGGATGTTGAAGTTGTTTACTTCTCTAAGCAGAAGTGTTTGTATGCGCATTTTTCTTAATTTATCCATTCTTTCCTTGGTATCGCTCATCCTAACTATATATGATTCGTCTTTCCGCCTTCTAAATAGTCGTCGACTTTAGCGTTATTATTGATATTCACAGGTTATTAAGAATTTTGTGTGCTAATTCCTCTTCATAAGCATGTAACTCAATCCATTAAAATTTCCCAGTGTGGATTTCTCAATCTAGTAGATCTGCTACCATCTATTGAGCAGCCATGCTGAGTTGCAGATGCCTGACATCAGTAAGTCAGTAACCATAGAGTTGCATGTTCTAAATGCTGTTTTATTATGTGAACGCTTCCTTTCCTGCCCTTGGGTGGGGAGCTTCATTTTGGCATTTACAGTTCAAATAGATGTAAACCCCCCCTCGTCATACAGCAACTGTATCATAATGGTGACAAGTGACAACTGCCAGCTGGCTTTGGGTTCCTGTTTATTCTGTTCCTGCCATGCATTCGGTGTTGTAATATTAGTGGTTCTGATGCAAAGCTGCTCTGGTAGTTCGCTTATTATCCTCCCCAGTTGGATAGCCGAAATGGTGCATGCGTGACGCATCTGTATATTGGTTGCTTGAATTGCTGAATTTCTTGAGACTTGATGTAGCTCTCTTGATAGCTTGGTTTCTGCTTAGGTTAAAGGTCTCAGTTTTCATCTGAAATGATTCTGAGAATATTGGCTCACAGTATTCAACTGCGTGTTTGTGTTCGTTTATAGTCAATGTAGATAATGAACAGTTAAGAGTGGCTGAGTTTTGATGGTATTTTCCCACTAGCTACAGGTGAGGGAGATTATCTCACCAACCAAATTTATATGTTTAAGACTTAATCTGTTACTTTTAACCATTATCTCAATACCACTTTATTATTCTAACACATTTCTCAAAAAATAGAGAGCAGCTTCATGTATGAAGTTATACCTAGAGTACTAGCGCAATTAGTTGAAGTGTCAATTTTTTTTGGACATCGGGGGAAGTGTCGTATTGATGCTACAATTTGTATAATTTCTCATAGAACAATCATAGCCTATTAGAACAGAAAAATAAATGGTTAAGCGGCAGTGCTGCACCAAACAATCTTTATGCAGCGCGGTTTGGGTTCCGCAAAATGACATTGACATGCCATATATTGGTGGTTCGGTCAGGGTTATATTTCATTTAGACTCGTCAATTTTTTTTTTTGACAACAAGAGCATACATTAAAACAAACAACATTACAGTACAAGTAAGCCCCTTTCTATAGCTCCTACAGCTAAGTTATGAGCTTCGTTTATTTTAGAACGCCTAATACATGGACTTGCAACATCATCTTTTGAACTAATTCTAACCGACTTCTTACAAGGACTTGATAAATTATTACCATCTGACTCAAGTACTACCAACACAATAACTCGAAGCACTAAAAGCATCACTACCAATACAATAACCTCAAGAAGGTTTTTTCCTTGGGCTTTGGGCGATTCTCGCACTATAACCAGGCTTTCCTCTTCATTCCTAAGCACATATTCGGCATTCCGATCAAATTTAGGATGGAAATAGGTATTACCATCTGACTCGTCATTGGAATTGTGAAACCTGTAAGAAAAATTGGATCTTACTTTATAATTGCACTAATCCTTTCGATTTCGTTTATCACCCAACTAATGGTTATAAATACAATTGACAAACTGATGTGATCTAATAATACTGTTACATCTAAGTACTAAAGAAGATGGTGAAGAACAATTAAATAATACCTTACACATCAAAAAATTTTAGATGAATACCTTCAGTGTCAACGTTAATCTTTTGCTACCATCTAGCGGAATCCGGACAAAAGTTATATTTGGTGGAATCCATTAACATGTTTACAATCTAACAAATCATGCACGCTTAAATGATGGTGCAACATTATTGGTATTCCAATATATGCATTATTATTAATCTTGTTTGTGCTTGTCAAGAATTTGGCTTATGATAATTAGTAACCTATGCATTATTGATAGGTCAGTCGTACACCCGTCAAAAATAATTTCGCAAAACCTTCTAATAATGTAGTAGGGTAAGTAGGGTCGAATCCACAGAGAGATGGTTATTCTAATCTAGCTTCTAAGGTATGGAGAAACTAAACAAGATCAGAAATATGTGAATTAAGGTTCTAAACTAATAAATAAAGAAAATCAAAGTAAAAAGATCTAGGGCAATGGTTCACCATGTTGATACTTATAATCTATCAAAATATCATCAATAGTTCAATTAATCAGATATCTAGAGCACATGTTAATCCTACGGCCGGGTCTTAACGCCCTCAAATCAACATATGCTAGTATGGTCGCCCAACATAATCAAATTTGCTAATTGTAGGTAAGCCTCTAAAGAGTACTATCTCTCGATCTATTACTCGATATTAGCAATATTTAATCAGACAATTGATTAGATTGCAAGATTAACAATAAAAACACTAATCAATTAGAGAAATTAATAACTAATCAAACCATGAATAAATATCAATCAATAATCATAGCATATAAACATGGATTCCCAAACCCAAGAAAACAAGACTACTCAATCATGAAATAAATAATAAAATATAAATCTACAAACGAAAGCATAATTAAAGAAATCAGTGAAAGAGAGAGAATGAAATAATAAAACTAATGAATTAATGAAGAACATGAAAAACTAGGGTTTAAACTAAAGAGAGAAAAAGATGAAGAAACTAAACTAAAACCTAAAAACTAAAGACAACGTGAGAAGGGGAGAGGGGAGGAGGGAAGAGAGAGTTATTATCCTCTTCTAAATAATATTCAATAACCTAATATGACTAGGAAAGTAATTTACAAGATAAGGAAAGTCAAAATATAATTAAATGGGCGGAATAGTGTTCCGTGCGTACGCGTGGCAGATTCCAGTAGAAACAGTGCAATCTTCCGAAAGGCATAACTCCTTGACTAGAAGTCTCCTCGGGGCGTGCCACCTATCGTTGGAAAGCTCTTCAAGTCTAGTTTCCCAATATGCTGGAATTATTCGATTCTAATAAGCAAATCAAAAGTTATGATCAGAAGAGTAGACATGACTCTATTTTCACATTTCTTCTAATGATTTTCCACTTTGTTTTCGCTCAAACTCGTACTAATTATATTCCAAACGATCCTTATGCATTGTATCTTCCTTCCAAGTGTTCCTAATCCTCAAGTTTAGTTAATCATACTCCAAATACGTTCTCAATACCTGAAATTTATCAAAAACAAGAAAACATACCAAATAGGAGTAGAATAACATAACTTAAGAATATAATGCAATAATGAACCTAAATATGAATCTAAATGCTCTAAAATGCAACCTAAATGCACCTAAAAACTATATATAAAAATGACTTATCAATTATTAGTATTCCTACTTATGATAATAAATAACCGATGTCGCACCAATAACTATTAGTGTGACGTTTTGCAAATAACTTCTTATTTTCCCGCTTGGATTACACGTATAATTAAGCAAAAATCTCTCAATTCATTACAATTGAGACTCCATTCAAGGCCTCAGGGTTCTCAATCTATGAACAAATTTGAGTTATCGAATATGTCGTTCTTCAGGAGTTGCTCCATTGAAAATATAAAGCATCGTTTTTTTTAAATCATGCATTACACAAAATTGAAAACTAATTTAGAAACAAAACTTTAAAATTAACCCCAAACAGGTCAAAGGATTGATATCAACCTACATGTTGTGCTTGGACAGCTTGGTTCTCGGATTGGCCTTAGTTGGCATAATTAGACTGTGGATGACCATCTGCAGTCCCCTAGTCAAGGACCAAGTTCAAAGGCATTACAATTTGCATGTGTGGGTGACTAGGTGCCCACCTATCTTAGTTAGTAAAGTCTCTTGTAGGTTGTATTGAAAATTTAGGATCGAATCCAATTTACATCACTAGTCACTACCATATTTACTCTTTATACACCAAAAAGAACAAAGGCATTACATGTGGTCAGGCCTGAACCAGTCTAGTAGCCGTAGGCCAATCTTCCTTCGTAGATCAAAATAATCCCTGATAATAAGTTCTGCGCTATATTCTTAACCAACATTGAAGAACTGCAAAATTAAGCATAGGAAATGTTGATATAAGGTAAAGGCACTTACATAGGAAGTGTTGCTTCACAGTGTCAGAATCCTTGCATAAGGAGTTCAAATTAAGCATTGAAAGCAACATTAACCAACATTGGAGAACTGCAAAATTTTCACCAGAATACAGGCAAGAAATGTTGATCCTTCTTTTAATTTAGGGAGGAAAAAGCTAATCAGTGTTGCTTCCTAGAAAAAACAACTATAATCATCAAAAACGAATTAACTACGAACTAAATATCACAGAGTGCCTTTACAGGGAGAAACATGTTGCACGACTGGACTACTATTGACAGCATCTACATAATGAATTACAGTTTCTTACGAAAAATGTCATGAGAAGTCGGAAATAGTGAAGAGGTCAGAGAAGGCCTGAACGCTGAATCTGAATATAGCTGCTTCTAATCGCGAGAAAGCTGTACTTGTCAAGATATGAATTCATTTGAAACACATGAAGCTCCTACCAAATATATTCCTGCAGAAAGAAAGGAAAGAACATATGTTTTTCAGTCTCATGTAATCCAAAGTTATGTTGCTTATTGCTCCAGTTTTTTTTTTTGATGGGTTATTTTTGATGGGTTATTAATCCAGCCTTTTCAATCATATAATCATTTACATAGAAGCAGAAGAGGATGGAAAAGAAAGTGCTTAAAAGTCAATCACAAACTTCTACAAGTAGAAAGAATTTTTATTGTCTTGACCATAATATCATCACAAAGAAGTAGAAAATAATTGGCCACTGTGGTTAAATCCACAGCTTCCATCCTGCAAAGCTGGCGTATATGTTATACTGATGCATTCAAAATTACCAAGCAGCAGGGTGGTCTGGAGTGACAGCTATGGAAGATGCACGACCTGATGTCGTTAATTCTTAATATTGTAGATGAGACCTATTGTTTTGATATTAACATAGCATCAATTATGCACAATCTCACTTCATTGATCGGATTATGGAATTGCAAATTCAGTTAACTCCAATCAAGATATAACTGTGGCACAAATTAATAATCTTTACTCTTAGTAGTTGATCGCAACAAATAAGGTTTAGATTAATCAAACATAGGGCATATAATAGGGATATCAAGGGTATCTAGGCCTAGGGGTTGTAATATTTAGTTTGTTTTTATTAAATAAATGTGAACCCAAATTATACGGGACATATAATTTGTTTTTAGGTAACTAGTAGTTTTACGAAAGTAGCATGGTTATACTAGTTCCTTAAGGATTGGGTTTTAAATGTGACAAAAAGGTTGTTGCTTGTTGCAGATAGGAAACCTAGTTAACATAGGATTAATAAGTTATGTAAAAACATGTGTGAACTTGTGAGACTCGTGTTCATGAGAGGAAGAGAGATTCTTATTCACCCCAAATCGTTAGTGTAAGCAATTTCGTTCCCTTAAGTTCAGTTGATTTCGAGACAGGAGAAGCTAGATCATATCAGCATATAATGGATACAAAAGCTATATGTAAGAAAATACTACAAGACGGAGGCACTCACATAGTGCACCCTTGTTTTGACTTCTTTTTCTTCTCTTTTTGTTTCTGAGGAGGCTTGATGACTACTTTAATGGCAGAATCGAAAACAGCTTTCACATTCTGTAATGGTACAATGAATAAAGAATCAAATGAAGGCCCAAATCAACGCAAGCAGATAGCACACTAATAGAGTGACCTTGCTCCAAGACCGTACTACAAAGCATAAGCCATAAATACATCAAAGTAATGCGTGACGAGTGTGCTCTATCTATAGGAACAACAATGACGTTTTAAAAAACTATATTTATGATGTCTCAGCGTCAAATTTGTCTACAAAAATCCAGAAGTTTGGCGAATCAAGAAGTATAGCTTGCTAATCATGAAAACTCTTGGCTGGTTTCCACATTGGAGTTCTCCATATATGAGTGAGTGTATTTATTTATATTATAACAAAAACACAACAAGGAGGGACAAGGTATTGAATTCTGCTAATTATTTTAGACCCCTTTACCCATCAAGTAGGAGAGCAGAAAATATTTTTTTGAGTAGAAAGTTTCTGTGGGCCGTGAGGAGTGCAGGTTGAGGTGTGAAGTGGCCATACTACAATAGCTTTGCGGGGGTTGAATCTTTAGAATAGGCAAGGATTTAGCCAGGACTCGGGAGATACTAATTGATAGAAGTCCTAAAGACAAATTGTACCTAATATTGTTGTCTTTCTGGTTGCCAATGTACAATTGGTATACTGATAGTAGAATTAACATTTGCGGCGATCCAAATACTAGATTGATAAAGACATCGTTGTTTATGAGAATATCAAGTTGTAATTAGTAAATAAAGCTTGTATTCTGTTAGTGCAGTTAGTATTCTGTTAGTATTCTGTTAGTTCTTCTCTAATAGACTCTGGTATAAATACCAGACTTGTAATAAACTTCAGCACTTTTTGACATTTTATAAACACAATTGATTGAGAGAGAAAGAGAATTTTTCTCTCGTTTTTCTTACATGATTCTCATGGTATCAGAGCGGATTTAGTTCGCTGGACCTAGAAATTCTTGTTTTCTTCAATTGAAAACTTGATTAATCTTGTTAAATTCTCAAATTCTCATTCTTCAAATTCGAACTTTTCTTTCGCTGAAGATTCTGAGCTTCGAGGTTGATTTCTTCATCATCAATGGCGGAAAGTGTCTCAAATTCAGCTACTGGTCAGAATTCCGATAACAATGTGAGTAATTCTTACAACGATCCTTATTACATTTCAAATTCGGATCAAACCGTGAACAAATTGGTTGCGATAAACCTAAATTCGACTAATTTTGTGAGCTGGAAGAGGAATATTAAGCGTGCTTTAGTTGCGAAAAATAAGTTAGGGTTTCTTGATAGCTCAATTAAACAACCTGAAGCAACAGATAAAGAATTCCATCGTTGGTTGAGATGTGACTATCTCGTAACTTGCTGGATAGTTAATTCAATGGAACCTGAAATAGGAGAGAACTTTACATTTGTTGAAAGTTCTGCTCAATTATGGAATGAGGTTTGTGAACGCTTTGGTCAATCAAATGGACCACAAATATATCAGATTAAGAAAGCTTTAGAGAATCTGAAACAAGAAAATTTGTCAATTATCAATTACTATGGCAAGATGAAGCGTTTTTGGGATGAACTGCACAATCTGAGAAACTTTCCAGATTGTAGTTGTGGTGCTGTTGCTAAGTGTTCTTGCAATTTCTAGAAGAGATTGGCCGCATTTCAAGCTGAGAAACAGCTTATGGAATTCTTATTAGGTTTGAATGACAGATTTGACAATGTGATTTCTAACATTCTATCAATGGATCCTCTTCCATCCATTAATAGAGCATATTACATTGCTCAACAAATTGAGACACAGAAAGAAATTTCTGCTTTCCAGTATAATACCTCTGAAGCTAGTGCTTTAATTACTCAACGTTTTCAATCTGGTAAGAAAGATTGGAAGAAAGAAAAGCTGGAGAAAATGAATCTCAGATGTGATCATTGCAAAGGGAAAGGTCATGTCAAGGAACAATGTTTTAAAATCATTGGCTATCCTGATTGGTATGCCAAGAAACCTTCTGGTGGAAAACTTACTGCTAATGTTGTTATTGACAACTATGAAGATACACCTCTGGATTTTGCTGCTGCTGGTCCATCTGTTGTTGTTAGTCATGCTGCAAACAATGTTGATTCTGAAATGATTCACTCAATGTTTCAAGATTTCATGAGATCATACAAAGGGAAGCAGATTATTGGAGAATCTTCCAATAATTCTGGCTCATTTGCTCACTTTGCAGGTAATCACTTGAATTCTTTATGGATAGTAGATTCTGGTGCTACTGATCATATGTCTAATGATCCTAAATTATTTGCTCACAAAAGAAAACTAAGCAAAGTGATAGAAATTGGGTTGCCTGATGGTAGTTGTACTGTTGTGCATGAAATTGGTGATGTGAATTTGTGTGATGGTGTTGTGTTACATGATGTCCTGCTGGTGCCTAGTTTTAAACATAATCTATTATCAGTGGGTAAACTTGCTGCTCATAGCAAAATTACTGTGCATTTCAAGATGAATGAATGTTCTTTTGTGTCTTCCAAAGGTGTGCAAATTGCATTAGGGAAGAAAATTGGTGGTTTATACTACTTAAATGTGCATCTCTCAGTACAGGACAAACATATTTCCTCTCAATCTTTTAATTCAGCTTCTGTTTTACATCCTAATCATCCTTCTATTCCCAGTCAAATCAATGGTGCTCATAAAATTGATCTTCATGTTTTTCATGCCAGATTGGGTCATTCTTCTTTGTCAAGAATGAAACATGTTGATTCTGGTATATGTTCTCATACAGATGAATTTTTTTGTGAAATCTGTATTTTTGCCAAACATCACAAGTCTCCCTTTCCTAGAAGTACAACTAGGGCTCAATTTCCTTTTGATCTTATACACATAGACCTATGGGGTCCTTATAGAGTCAAAACTCTTCATGGAGCCTCTTATTTCCTCACCATATTGGATGATTTTAGTAGAACTACTTGGACATTTTTACTCAACAATAAAAGTCAAGTTTACAGAACCATTTCTTCTTTTCTTGTTCACGTTGAAACTCAATACAATCGTAAAGTGGTTTTCGTTAGATCCGACAATGGTACCGAAATTATTCAGACCAATGTCTTTCTCTCTTTGCTAATAAAGGCATTTTTCATCAAAAGAGTATAGCCGGAGTACCTCAAAGAAACGGTCGTGTTGAAAGAAAACACAAACATCTTTTAGAGGTAGCTAGATCACTCAAATTTCATTCTCATTTACCTTCTAGCTTCCGGGGTGAATGTCTTTTGACTCGCCACATTTCTCATAAATAAAATTCCCACTTCTATCTTAAATTGGAAGTCTCCTTTTTGAAATTCTTACTTTGGACAAATTCAGATTATGATTTTCTTAGGATATTTGGTTGTTGTGCTATGCACACAACATGGATAGAAAAAGGGATAAATTTAGTCCTAGAGTGTTAAATGTGTCTTCATTGGTTATCCATATGGTCGAAGGGCTATAAAGTGTACAACATTGCTACTAAAAAATGTTTTGTTACAAGGGATATTATTTTCAAAGAGGATATTTTTCCATTTAAGCCAACTTCTACTCATGATGTTTCATCCATGATCCTAATGTTTCTCTTGTTGATTTTTCTTCTCATCCTCTCGCATAACAACATTTTATTTTCTTTCGCTAGTGATTCTAAAAATTCTTCTCCCGTTACCAATCTCAATAATAATTCTTCTTCCACTTCTAGTCCTCTACCTATTATTTCTTCTCCTACCGCTCAAAATTCATCTTCGCTCCACATTCTCGTCAATCATAATTCTATTTCGTTACTCATTCTTCCAATAATGATTCTAATTTCGTTTCTAATTCCTCTACATCTTCTAAGCATGTTCCCGACCACACTTCTAGTAGTAATCGGGTTCGCCTACTAGACATTCTACAAGACAATCCAAACCTCCCGCAAAACTACAAGATTATATTTGTCCCACCTCGCCTAGTTCTTCTTCCTCATTCCTTCTCCGTCGTCCGCTTCTACATCTCTCATTGTTGAACCTTACTCTTATAAACAAGCATGTCTTGTTCCCGAATGGAGAGATGCCATGAACAAAGAGCTCTCTCTCTTCGACAAAGAATGATACTTGGTGTTTAACATCACTTCCTACTACAAAAAAGGCCATTGCTTCTAAATGGATTTTCAAAGTTAAGTATAATCCTGATGGTACTGTGAGAGAGATATAAAGCTAGACTAGTGGCCGTTGGATATCAACAAGTACCGGGGCAAGGATTATACCGATACATTCTCTCCGGTTGCCAAGATTGCAACCGTGAGAATTGTGATCTCTTTAGCCACCGCCAAGGGATGGCCATTATGTCGACTTGACATAAATAATGCTTTTCTTCATGGTTTTTTGGATGAAGAAGTCTACATGCAACCACCTTTGGGTTATGATAAAGCTAAAGATGGTCAAGTTTGCAAACTCAAAAGATCAATTTATGGTCTTAAACAAGCATCTCGCCAATGGAATAAAGAGTTGTCTAAGTTCTTACTTAGTCACGGTTTTATTCACTCCCGCCAAGACTACTCTCTTTTCACAAGACATCTTGATGGGGAATTTGTTGTTATTCTTGTGTATGTTGATGATATTGTGTTGGTTGGCACAAGTCAATCCCGCATTGATAGCATGAAAGTTGCTTTGGACAAGGCTTTCACTTATCAAAGACCCGGGTACATTAAAGTATTTTCTAGGAGTTGAGGTGCTTAGAAGTGATTCGGTGTTCTTCTAAGTCGAGAAAGTACATACTGACATTATTCAAAGTCTTCAAATTACCGATTGCAAGGCCGGTCAATGCTCCTCTCGCCTAAAGGGCTGGGTTTGTCCACCGATGAAGGTGATATTCGGACAATCCCGAAACATACGATAACCTGGTTGGCGCATTGTTATACTTAAATATTACGCACAGTTGTCTTATGCCTCTCAACATCTCGACCAATTTCTAAGCTGTCCTAGAAAACCTCATTTTCAGGCAGCTTTACATGTTGTTAAATATCTCAAGAGTACCATTGACTTCGGACTCTTTTATTCTGCCACTAGTGATATGCAATTAAAGGCCTACAGTGATGCTGATTGGAGTTCTTGTGTTTTTAGTCGCAAGTCTTTGAGTGCTTATTGTGTCTTTTTGGGTCCTCATCTTGTTTCTTGGAAAACCAAGAAACAAGACGATTAGCAAGTCTTCTCGGAAGAGTACGTAAGCATGTCCAAGACGTTTCCGAGTTGGTTTGGGACTTTGGGTGGAAGGCTTATTGAAAGATCTTGCTCATTCTGTTAATTTACCTATTAAATTATTTTGTGACAACACCTCTGCTGAACATATTGCGCAGAATCCGGTTTTCCACGAGAGAACCAAGCACCTCAACCGTGATTGTCACTATGTTAGAGAGCAGATCATGTCAGGGTTCATTCAAACTTCTCATGTTTCAAGTTCTCTTCAACTGGCAGACATTCTGACAAAGGCTTTATCTGGGCCACAGCATCAACAAATATCTTCCAAGCTTGGACTCGTTTCTACTGCTCCTGTCCAGCTTGAAGGGGGGATATGAGAATATCAAGTTGTAATTAGTAAATAAAGCTTGTATTCTGTTAGTGCAGTTAGTATTCTGTTAGTATTCTGTTAGTTCTTCTCTAATAGACTCTGGTATAAATACCAGACTTGTAATAAACTTCAGTACTTTTTGACATTTTATAAACACAATTGATTGAGAGAGAAAGAGAATTTTTCTCTCGTTTTTCTTACATGATTCTCATTGTTCTAAAGTCCCCAGTAATGCAAATTAAGACAGCACATGTTTGTCTTCAAAATAGGGAGAAAAAAAAAATCATAGTGTAAATATTTTTAATAAAAATTGAAAAACAATAACCCAAAATAATAAGTACACTATTCATTATTACCTGTTGAGTCTTGGAGCTGCACTCAATGTAGTATGAAGCACCAACCTGCTTCCGCAGTTCCTCTCCCTAGATGAACAGGATATGCTAATCTTGATACAATTTAAGGATTAGATTTAATTAGAGCATACAGATAGGTGATGAGAGATTGTACCTCTGCTGTGGTAACTGGCACTACTCCAGGATGATCAGCCAAGTAATGCTTGTCCTCCCGAAGATCTGAGTGCACAATTGGAAAACTATCCAGTCACAATGATAGAGCAGAGAATAAAGAGAAACACAATTCAGAATTTTTTTGTGCAGAGGAGATGGAGAGAACAGAGCTCTATTTTTCTTTTAGATCACTTCCTCTTGTGTGATATAGATTTTTTCCTATACAATGTTGCACCACACAAGCAATAGTAGACAGTAGAAACGTAGAATGATGGTTGGTTAACTTCCATATACACCTATTAAAAGTTGAGCTCTTACATTAATAATAATTATGACACTCACAAGTCACAACTACATCAGCACATACCCCTACAGAGTACAGAGTAGGAGAGCCTTCCATTTTGTGGTTAGTGTCAAACAATGTCACAGCAAACACCTGCCACGATGATTACTGACTAGTACTCCAGCACATAATCCATATGTTGATTTATAACATGGTGGAACTTAGGAGATGTACGTGAATGTTTCCATAAAAGGGTAATTCACAATTAAATTACAAAATTGATACTGTATGTGAGATATATATTTCTCGGTCAGAGGGAGTGATGTCAAGCCACTAACAAAGAAAACTAGTATAGATTTTGCCGCCTATGAAAGACTTCTAGGATGAAAACTAAGTAAAAACAATAGCAACTGGTCTGGCAAAAGCTGAGTAACCTGTCAGATCTATCAAACTGTAAAGTAACATGGATCAAAAAATTAACTAGGGAACATAGCCATCTTACCCAATTTGGTGCCAACCAGAACCATTGGTATTCCAGGAGCATAATGCTGAAGTTCGGGACCCACTGACCAAGAAGTTATGCGTCAAAATTTGCATAATCCAAGTAATGCACACCACATAATGCCTAATTTAAAGTCTACCCTACAATTCATAACTACATTGCCTTCAATTTACAAAGACTCGTTGAGAATGTACCTTCTTTAGCACATTCTCATAGCTCGCACGACTGACCAATGAGAAAGCCAAGACGAAAACATCACCCCCTCGGTAGCTGAGCGGCCTTAACCTGTTGTAATCCTCTTGGCCTATAAAAGAATTTAAGCGGAAACATCGAAATGAGGGTTTTTATAGTTAGAGCTCCCAAAGGTGGCATGATACGACACGAACCGGATACAGGAAATAAAGTGTTGAGGATTCTCTTGAGTTAAACGGATCAACACAACACATTTTATTAAATGGGTCGGGTTACTGTCAAGGAATTTCAACCTATCTATAGTCGACACAAGCATGACACAAATACAACCTTATGCCAGCTCTACTTATCGTCCAGATGATCATCATATGATTATTAAATCTCATTTCTACATCTATGTACCCTGAAGAAACTAATTTATCAACTACACTACTAGTAAAAGTGTAAAACACAAAAAATAGTCATAAGTGGTCTAAAGACAAACTCACCAGCAGTATCCCAGAGGCCCAAATTCACAGTGGTACTCTCCACAACCACATTAGCACTAAAATTGTCAAATACTGTTGGGATGTAATCCTGATAAACATAACAAACAAAAAAACTCATAAATTTTTCTTCCATAAAATATGAAGTCAATATAACAGGAAATGAGAGAACTTTCAAAGGCAGACTTAAATTCAGAAAAAAAAAAAAAAAGATTTCTTCTGAAGTGATCCTTTTATTTATTAGATAATGATGGAAACTTTTAGGTTAAGAAACCAACATAAAGGCCAAAAAAGCTGCAATACCCAGGCAAAAAAGCATATTGAAATTATAAAACAACAAAAAACATGAACAAAAGCTTCAAAATTGAGATACCCAGATAGAAAATTGGCAACTTACAGTGGGAAATTTGTTACTAGTATAGCAAATTAGCATACAAGTTTTGCCAACAGCTCCATCTCCAACAGTTACACATTTGATGAACTTTGAAGTATTTAAAGCCATACCCAATATCCAAAAAATGGAAACCCAGAATTATTGTAGAGAAAAAAATAAGATCTTCCAATAGAAAATGAGAAATTTCTAGATTTTTAAGTGATTAAATGATCTGGGTAAAAAAGGTATATTTTGGATATTGAAGAAGAAGAGAGAGAATTTTTAATCAGAGGCACAAGTCACAAGAATCTCACTCCTTTTCATCACAACAAAAACAAAAACACACTCCTAAATGTGCTAGCTGTTTTGCTTTGATCTTTTTGCCCTGGCAGTAATAAAGACAGTCTGACCTGCTCAGCAGAAAACCAAAACACAAAAGAACACCCCAACAAATAAAATAAAGAAGATGGATTTCTATGCAACAAATATTAAAGTAGAAGTTTTTTTGTTTAGTTCTTTGGCTGTATACTGTGAAGTGTGAACTAGGAAGGTGCCTTTATTAATAAGTTTCTTTCAGCTAATTGTACGAAGATATTGTTGTGTAGGGGAGAGGTTGAGAGGAGGGTGTATTTATAGATGTGCGTTGGCTCTAAATTTGCTACTTTAGCGGTGTTTTGCATTCGGAACCGCCAAGGTGGAGTACGGTTCATCCGTGATTCCTCATATGTTGGATGGAGTTCTTTTAAAGACTCGTCCTAAATGTGGGAGATGGTAGGCACCATGATAGACCATCCCGAATTTTAGAAAGATCGCTACAGGTTTAAGTCTTCATCCCAATAATATAATGGGGCATTCACTGGTGGTGGCAATGGACTGTTAGGCATATTGTCTTTCCACTGCATTTATTTCTTAAACTCGGATTCCAGTGAAAGTGTGCACTCTACAGGTTAAGAACTGCAACGGGGGTTGGTTTTATGACCAATTATTTTTCCTAATAAAAAGAAGACTCGTTCCATATTAATCGCAATTTTTTTTTGATTTGGTTATGTATACTTCCTCTGTATGCTTTTAAATTAAACGTAGAAATAAATGACAACTTATGAGCGGATAGAGATATAGAGAAAGAAATAGATGGAGCCATGTGATGTGGAGAGAGATAGAGAGAAGTGAATATCAAATAAAGTAAAGTTTCATTTATTTTGAAACGACCTAAAATGGTGAGTGTTTCATTTATTTTAGAACGGAGGAATTATTAAATGAAACAATTTTATTCTAGATATGGACCTATTATATATTTTTTGGATCCCACTTGCATTAAACAAATAGCAATATTTGAGGAGAGAGAACATTTAGTCCACTTTTTGGGCCCACATACAATAAATAAACATAAATAACAAACAAAAGTGGGCCGTAGGCCGATTAATTGATAAATTTTTTTTTGTCAATTTGGAATAAAGTAAAGTGAGTAGAAACTTTGACAGCAGGTACCGAAAAAAAAGTAGGTAAAACTTCACATGAGGGAGAGAGTATATTTTCAAATGAGTATGTGTACGTACATTTTTTGCAAATGAGTATTTCAAGTGAATGTGATATTTTAGCAGATGATTACATTTATTTGCAAATGTGTATATTGTTTTTTCGAATGAGTATATGTGGAGAATATGTATTTTGATATATCGTTTTAGTGATTCTTGCTGTACACAAATGTGTATGATAATTTGTGAATGTGTACAATATATTGGAAATGATCTTTTTTCCATACTTTCAAAATGAGTATTGGAATCGTCTAAGTGCAGCGGGCAATGGTAAAATAATAGACAAATTAAAGGATTTTCTATACTCATCTAAAACCTATTGTACTCATCTAAAGTTTACATAACTTATTTCATTCTAATTTGTTGTGACTTGGGAATTTTCATACTCATTTAAACAATGCATCTACATTTGGACTAAGATATACTCATTTCAACAAATGCATATTCATTATGAAAATTTGCATACTCAATGAAATATTTGGTTGTTTATTTGGTAAATTTAACCTAAAATTTCATACTCATTAAAAGATACATACTCATTTAATCAGATACATCATCATTTGAAAAGATGCATATTCATTTGATAAGATATTTATTTATATGACAAGATACATACTCATATGACCATGAGTGTACATAAAGCTATGTACACCTGAGAGTAGGGTGTAATTGCGGTGAAAATGATCAAACAATAAATAAATGATTCCCTACAGACACCCACCCTCAATTAAAAGACTTACACAATTTAGCCATAATATAAATATACTCACTAACTTCGATCAAATCATCTTTAATAATAATAAAATAAAACAAAACGCATGTCCATAAAGGTTTTTATTCAAAAGTTCAAGTTATTTCAAGAGATGATATGCATCATATGGTTTATTAATCATATACCTAGGGTACCCTAGTGTGTATGTTACACCCATAACTACTTTATCTCTCATTTGCTTATATGGGAATTTCTCCTTTTTAGACATTTTCTTTATTTGGATGATTTTAAATAAGTAATGAGTCTGAAAAATAAATTTGAGTTATCATCTTAACTACACACCTGAATATATGATAAAAATTTATTCGCGGGTTTTGTTTGTTTCACCAACATTTTTCATCCAAACATTATTGAGGAAAGATGTTAAAATATTGAAGAATACTCGAATCTTGATAGCTTGAGTAAGGTTTAAATTTAAAAAATTCATGTTAGTATTCTTGATCTATGTTTTTATCGTAAATGTCGCGCGTCTTCTGTCTTCATTTAATGATATTATTCTTCCATATAAAATAGAGATGGAAAATAGCTAGTCAATTAGTCTCACCCTTTGTCCTTATCTGACACTGACTCAGTTGGTGTTTGCTAGCCATAAGCTTATTCATTTGGCTCGTCTAATCAACTAGGTAAAATGTTAATACTCAAAATCAATTACTAAATTTTAGCAATTTACAGAAATATTTGGTGCAACTGTGCAAGTATTATGGCCCTGTTCTTTTGAACTTATTTTGGCTGAACTGAACTGAACTTATTTTATTTTGGCTAACCGAACTTATTTTTTGCTGAACTGAACTTATTTTTACTTATTTCTGCTGAACCGAACTTATTTTTTACTTATTTTTTGCCGAACTGAACTTATTTTTGGCTGAACTGAACTTATTTTTTGCCGAACTAGAACTTATTTTGGCCGAATCGAACTTATTTTTGTTGAACTAAATCGTATTAACATAATATTATCAATACTTATTATTATAATAATCAATAAATATTAACATAATATTATCAATACTTATTATTATTATTTTATAATAATAAATAATAAATAATAAATAATAAATAATAATAAAAATAATAAATAATAATAATAATAAATAACAAATTATAAATAATAATAAATAATAAATAATATAACAAATAATAAATAATAAATAAAAAATAATAAAAAATAATATTAATAATAATAAATAATAAATAATAAATAATAATAAATAATAATAATAATAATAAATAATAATAAATAATAGTAATAAATAATAAATAATAATAATAATAAATAATAATAAATAATAAATAATAATAATAATTAATAAAAAATAATAATTAATAAAAAATAATATTAATAATAATAAATAATAAATAATAAATAATAAAAAATAATATTAATAATAATAAATAATAAATAATAAATCATAAAAAATAATATTAATAATAATAAATAATAAATAATAAATAATAAATAATAAATAATAATAATAAAAAAAAATAAAAAAAATAAAAAAAAATAATAAATAATAATAATAAATAATAAATAATAATAATAAATAATAATAATAAATAATAATAATAAATAATAAATCATAATTAATAAATAATAAATAATAATAAATATAATTAATAAATAATAATAAATAATAAATATTAATAATAATAAATAATAAATAATAAATAATAAATAATAATAAATAATAATAAATAATAGATAATAAATAATAAATAATAAATAATAATAATAATAATAATAATAATAATAATAATAAAAATAAAATAATAAAATAAGAATAATAATAATAATAAATAATAAATAATAAATAATAAATAATAATAAATAATAAATACTAAATAATAAATAATAAATAAAAAAATCAAAAATCAAAAAAATAAAAAAATACAAATTCATCGTTATTATAATTATAATATTAATAATAATAATAATATAAATAATAAATACTAAATAATAAATAAAAAAATAAAAAATTCAAATTTATCGTTATTATAATTATAATATTAATAATAATAATAATAACAATAGTAATAGTAATATTGAAAACAAAAATAATAATTACAACATTAGACAAGACTAAAAACTTATTTTTTTTTGTGAACCGAACTTATTTTGGCCGAACCGAACTTATTTTTCTTTGAATGAACTTATTTTGGTCGAACCGAACTTATTTTCTTTGAGCCGAACTTATTTTTACTTATTTTCTTTGACGAAACTTATTTTTACTTATTTTCTTTGAGCTGAACTTATTTTCTTTGAACCGAACTTATTTTTACTTATTTTCTTTGAAAATAAGTCAAAAGAACAGGGGCCTCAGTTCAAAGAAAATAAGTTCGGTCAGCCTAAAATAAGTTCGATTCACGGAAATAAGTAAAAATAAGTTCGGCTCAAAAAAATAAGTTGACCTTCAAATTAAATAAAATAAGTTCGATTCAATTCAACCAAAATAAGTTCAAACGAGGACCTTAGTTTAGTTCAATAAGTTAGTTTTATGATTTTTAAGATATGTACAATGGGTTTTACATAATTGAGGATTGGGGAATTGGAATTAGATTGTAAAGGATTTCTAAATTGTGAATTGGTTATAGTTTCATTTTCTAGTTTGGATTAATTTGAGAGTGGTTCTTATATGTTGATTCTTAGCTACTTATTTTAAAGTACCAATAGCTAGTGAGAAAAGACGATTTAGGGTAAAAAATAATTTATTCAAACATATTATATAAAAAAGGTAAGAACAAAAAGTTACCAAATGTCAATCATTAAACAGGATATCATATAATATAACCAATATATAAAAGCATAGTACAAAAAGTCGGATCGCGAGGCCGCGACATTTGGCAAAAGCCATATCACGAGGTCGCGACATTTGGCAAAACCGGATCACGAGGCCACGACATTTGGCGTCCTCATTGGTGGACGCCATTTGTCACGCTCATTAAGTGCCATGTCATATTTTTTTTTTTAAATATAAATAGAGTTCTTAATTGATTAAAATACAAATAGAGTTTAGGATAAGAATAAATAGAGTTGGGTTCACAATGAAAACTAAAATATAGTAAATTGATTATAACTTTTAATATATAGTTCGTAAAATTATAATTTTGTACCATTAGAAAGTGTTTAAAAAGTACTTTAAAATAAGATCCATTTATACTATATTTAAAATTTTATATTAAAGTAATCTATAAAAGGAAACATTGACTATATACTAACGTATTAAAGTAACCTACGCAATTGAAATTAACGATTCAATTAACCTACTCGCAATTTGAATTAGGGATTCAATTAGAATTAGGATTGTTATAAGATATTCAATTAGAATGTGGTCGCCATTTATATAAAGCGAGTACAAAAGCCTTGACTCACGAGTATAAAGCAGTACAAAAGCCGGATCGCGGCCGCGACATTTGGCAAAAGCCATATCACGAGGTTGCGACATTTGGCAAAAGCCGGATCACGAGGCCGCGACATTTGGCGTCCTCATTTGGTGAACGCCATTTGTGCGCCTCATTAAGTGCCATGTCATATTTTTTTAAAAATATAAATAGAGTTCTTAATTGATTAAAATACAAATAGAGTTTAGGATAAGAATAAATAGAGTTGGGTTCACAATGAAAAACTAGAATATAGTAAATTGATTATAACTTTAATATATAGTTCGTAAAATTATAATTTTTGTACCATTAAAATGTGTTTAAAAAGTACTTTAAAATAAGATCCATTTATACTATATTTAAAATTTTATATTAAAGTAACCTATAAATGGAAACATTGACTATATACTAACGTATTAAAGTAACCTACCGCAATTGAAATTAACGATTCAATTAACCTACCGCAATTTGAATTAGGGATTCAATTAGAATTAGGATTGTTATAAGATATTCAATTAGAATGTGGTCGCCATTTATATAAAGCAGAGTACAAAAGCCAACTCACGAGGTCGTGACATTTGACGTTCTCATTGGATGCCATTTGTCGCGCTCATTAATTGTCATGTCATATTTTTTTTTTGAATATAAATAGAGTTCTAAATTGATTACAATACAAATAGAATTTAGGATAAAAATAAATAGAGTTGCGTTATTGATGAAAAACTTAAATATACTAAATTGATTATAACTTTTAATATATAGTTCGTAAAATTATAATTTTTGTACCATTGGAAAGTGTTTAAAATAAGATCCATTTATACTATATTTAAAATTTTATATTATAGTAACATATAAAAGGAAATATTGACTATACTAACGTATTAAAGTGACATTTTGCAATTGAAATTAGCGATTCAATTAGAATTAGGGTTAAAGTATAAAAGTAACCTACTGATTGGAATTAGGGATTCAATTAGAATTAGGGTTGGTCGCGACATTTGGCGTCCTCATTGGACGCCATTTGTCGCTCCTCATTAAGTGCCATGTCATATTATTTTTTAAATATAAATAGAGTTCTAAATTGATTAAAATACAAATAGAGTTGGGTTCACAATGAAAAACTTAAATATAGTAAATTGATTACAACTTTTAATATATAGTTCGTAAAATTATAATTTTTTGTACCATTGGAAAGTGTTTAAAAAGTATTTTAGAATAAGATCCATTTATAATATATTTAAAATTTTATATTAAAGTAACATATAATTTACGCATGATAGAGTGAATGTCGAATCATATAGTGAGAATCTGCATGATATAGTGTGTGTCGAAATGATATAGTGGATTGTTCGAAATGATGTAGTTTTACTGCGTGATATAGTATGTTTCCGGAATGATATAGTGAGTTTCTTGTGACATATAAATTCGAAAACCAACGTCAAAGATAATGACAAAATCATATTATAACTTTTAGTTGTTCTATATCAGACAAAAATAACGGCCAAAAATAGGGGTGTAAATATTTAAAAACTCTACCTCTTCTTCACGAAAAAGTCCGGGCATTTGTCCGGGTCCCAATACTAGTCTATATATAAAACCCTAACCTCTCCTATACTCTCGCCTGCCCCCTCTTCTCTTTATCAAGCTCAAGCCTTATTTGTTTTTGGGCTCCTTCCCAAAAGTGCCTTATCTTAATGTAGTTGGTGAAGCTTATAAAGCTAGGTAACTTCATTTTTATCTCTGTCAGATGTTGGACTTGGGATGTCTGTAAATAATTTGGCGCCTCAATTCATAAAATTTATTTTTAAAAAAATTCTGTATATTAATCGTGAACCAAAGAGGCAAACATCATATAAATTAAGTACTCTCAGTCTAGCTAAAAGCATACTCTATGTTTAAGCCCTAATGTATATGGAATTCATAAACAAGTGGCCGTTATAGTACCCCAAAGAGGAGTGCTCACTTTAATAATGGACAAAACTAGAAAACACATATAGCCATATAGGTGTCTAAGGCAAATAGGCAATGTAGGAGAGGATGATCAATTTGATGTGGGGAAATTAGGTAGAAAGGAAAACTAATTGAAAAGGAATGGTCGGCCCTGTCATTTTGTTAATTGGCAATTTGGCATCCTCGGCTCAAAGTTATGTCCAAAAATTGAAAAGAACATAAATTCAATCAAGTTCAATCATTTGCAACATAGTTTAATAAGGGGATGGTGGAATAAGTAAAGACTAAGCAATATGATAACGAAGGCCTAAAGTTCTTCGGGTCTCGAGTTTATCTTAGCTAAACAACAGCAATATTAAATAGCCCAGTTCATCATGATAGATTCTTTATTTTAATTTCAAAGCAATAGTATGGACCATAATAGAGTTCCAGGCAAAAAAACAAATTGGTATCAAATCATATGCCTCAGTTTGATTTGTAATGTTCTGCTGAGTTGCTGTAGGAAAGATGATAAATCTTTACAGTGATGGGGCAATTGGCCACCTAACTTATAGAGATGGACGATCGGGCAGGGGTGGAGCGGATGCGGATACTTCAGCCTCGTACTCATATCCTCTTGTATCTTTTATATCCACCACCAATTTATTACCTATGGCGGTTAAAAACTCCAATATCCCTATAACTGATCATTTGAGTACAACTATATAAGCCTAAGTTTGCATCCTACCCACGACTTAAATAGATATCCACTACCTACTTATACACACCTCGTATCTGCGTAAACCACCTCCTAGATACTTTTCTTTTGAAACAATAAAATTAATTAAAGTCTCATACATAAATCCTTTTCGGGCTTCGGTGTCGATTTTCACAACTCAAAATTCACAAAACAAAGTATGTTTTGAGATTTTTAAGAATCGCTTCTTTGAGATAATGCCCGTTTAAGATTGCGTTTATGTTTTAGGGAAAACCAAATTTCAAGAGTACATGCTCATTATTTTTTGTAAAAATATAAATAGTGTTCTATATTTATGGGTTGGTTTGGCGGATATGAGGCAAGTAAAAATCCACTACCTACTCGATATCATGGTGAGTATAATTTTTGACTTCCACTCCATCCCATTACCCATCAAGGTTATATATCCATAAACGCTCCAACTAAGGGGGGAATTTATGTCACAACAATTCTTCATGTGGTATTACAACCCTCTAGCTACTTGAAAAATAGAGAATTTTTGGAAATTCATGAAAGATTAAAATAACTTTAATAATATTTTGATTGGGTTGAAATGATTTAGTATCCATGTTCGGATTCCTGACGGTATAGAAAATATTTTTATGAAGGGCGATATGGGCACTACCGATTTATACCCACTTGTCATCCCTACTAACCATATTATATGATAATAAGTTATGGCATACCCCCACCTCCGGGCTCCTTTTATTTGAAATTCTTGTTTTGTAGTGTATACTTTGATATATAATGTCTATGTTGAAGATATATTGTAACAGTTGTTTATATTTAGATATATAGTGTCCGATGCATGAGTTCGAATCCTTTAGAGTTTTTAATAAAACTCTACTTAGGTAGAAGTTTGATCCCTAAACAATACATTTTAAAATCGAGGACTCATATTGGTTGGTGTGAAATATTCGGAGGTGGATTTTGATTAAAAAAAATAGGGGGGTTTTAGAAAGAGAATATATGGCCCGTTGATTTTTTATTGATGGTTGATATTCATTCAACTCCTACGCCAGAGTTATTTTAACTCCAGAGGATCGAAACACCCTTAACCCATTTTTAAGGTATAATAACTTTTTTTCTTCTTTTACCACTACATTCATATCTCAATTCTCATGTATTAAAAAGGCAATATTGCGGTATTGCCCTCTCAACTCAAGGCCGAAGACAATACTTCCCCGTTAGGACGTTACTATAGAGTCGTTGACCAATGCGATGTATAAGATGTCAAAGGGGGCAATTTTGGTGGGGGGTAAAGGAGGGTCAAAGAGATTAGTGAATTTCAGGTGTTTGGTAAATGACTGATTTTTTATGTGGTTAAATCGTCAAACATAAGTATTTCTAAATAACCATTTATACGGTTAAATAGTCACTTTTCGACCAAAGGTAAAAAAAAAGTGGTTTTACTAGCTACATTTATTGGTTTGTGCCTTTTGCATTCCTATTTCATCAAGTAAATAACATTAAGTAAATTTAAATAACGAATACACGAGAATCGACAAAGTGACAAATCACCTCCAAGACTTTTACTAGTTTCAAACTTTCAAGTAGAGGAAGACCATAGGCATAACGAGTGGGGGGTCAATTTGCTATAATTATTAAGGGTTCAATTGCACAATTAGTAAAAGTCTTGGCGATCTACCACTTTACCATACAACCGATTAATTAAACCGGATAAGTTTTTAACGACCAATTTAAAAATCAAAATCAAAATCAAAGTGTTTTATCTAATTAGAAGATGAGATTATGGTCGAAATCAAAAAAATATTGATCAAAATATGGTTAATTCAGAAACGGAGGTAAAGTAACTTTTAGAGCCCAGTTTGAGCTTTAGCAAAGATGAAGCTTCTCTGCTCTAACTCTCTCTTGTCCAGAAACGTGGTATATCTTTCTAATGCTATAACATTACTCTTCTTTAATTGTTTATTGATGGTGGATGTTCTGAATTTAATTCCCAAATGATTTTTTTACTTTTTCAGTTTCGAAGTTCTTTCATATGGGAAATTGCTAATTTAGTTGATGTATGCTGGTGGAACTTTCTCAAGTTGTTTAATGGGAGAACATGTCTAATGAAATATGGAAATTCAAGTTGAGAATAAGAAATTAAACAGTTGGTTTGGTGGGTTTTACACGTTTTCATGTCTAGTAAAGAAAAATGATAATTATGGTGAAGTCTTTCAATAATAATTGAGGAAGTGGTTAGTTCAAGTCTTGTACTTTCTGGGTTCTTAGTGCTGCCTTTTAGTAAAATTTGGTGTCCCTTGGAATCTGGGGGTGAAGAAAGCAGAATTGCTTACATTTTGGGAATATGATATGAAATCTTTCACATATTGTAGTAATGTAAATAGTCCAACTATTTTCTCAGTCCAATTTGACCAACCTTGAATTATATCAGTATTTAAGTGCTCAAAAAAATGGATCTGGAAACCATCAGAAACCAAAGCAAGATCTCTAAACCCAATATCTACCTTGAACTCCTAGAAGCATTAGACTCTGTCACTAGCAGTCTAGCATTGCTTCCGAAGTTGGTGTTAATAATCTGGACAGGACCAATTGTTATGGAGAAGAATGGTAGTGGTGATCACAATCTGGCGACGGTTTCAGCACGTGTTGGGCCATATTGATGGACTCAGTGGTGAAGGTGTTCTGTGTTCATACAAAGCCAAATTTCTCTCTTCCGTGGCAGAGGAAAAGGCAGCATAGTTCCTCCAGTACTGGGGTTTGTCATTGCAGGGAGGGAGGATTTTGACAAATGCTCATTCAGTGGAGTACTATACTCAGGTTAAGCTCAAGAAGCGGGGTCTGATACCAGTCGCCTGGCGACTGTTCTCGCCATTGGGACTGAGTGCGATATTGGTATGATTTTGTTGTCCTTGATGTGAATGACGTTTTGTTTTCCATCCATTGGGTTTTGGAATTGCTTTATTAATGCTCTGAAGTTGTTAGCTTTATCGATTTTATCATTGGTTAATTTAATTGCTAACTTCATTAGGGAGCATTACTTCTTGAATGTTTGCTAGGTGTATATGCTTTGCATGCAATGGGGTGAAGGGGTAATGATTACTGCCGAGCTTAACCAATCATAATTTAGATAGATCAGCTAGTATTGGAGAGGGTTGAACTATGCATTGTTATCTCTAACTCTATAATGAGAATAAATTGGTAGAGATATTGTTCCAAATGACCTCCACGAAGAAAACATTTTGTAAAACAATACATTGAAAACTGAAAAGTATGCTCAGGTGAATCCCTGCAATCAGATATTAACTTTTGTAGGATTAATGTAGCTGATTAACAAGATTAAAAAGTATATTCTTTGCAAAAAATGTAGTAGTAGTAGTAGTAGTAGTAATTGTAAATTGTAATATTAGTGGTAGTGAAAATGGCAAGGGGGAAAGGCAGTTTTCGCCCAAGTATAAACTAGTGAAAGACCACATGTTATTGATGATTAGGTAAAAGCTTAAAGGATATAGAGTTGATGGGATAATCTTTGGTGCTGGTGTTGGGAGCAGGGAGGGGTCCATGTATTCTTCTTCAATTGAACATACCTTTTTGCCTTTGAAGGTAAAACAGGAAGAAAATGGGGATGAAAGAAAACGATCATTCCATTAACCATTGGGCTGGTGCTTTTTCTTAGGTTCTAGCTGTAAACTAATAATAATCAAATTTGCAGGACCTTACTATGCCGGGCCCCCTTTAATTCCCCTGTTGAGGGCCATGCCTTTGATAATCTGTAACTGGATTAAAATTTTAATTCCTACCTACTTGCTAGCCTAATTTTTCTTACGCCTCCCTCTTCTCCTACAATCCCTTGGACTAATCTTTTGCACACCTAACCAGGGAATCAGATTTTGCTTCTTTATGTGTCAGAATGATCTAGAGACTGGTGTTGTCCATCTTAAGTTCTTAACTACAATAGGAGTGATCCACCTTACACCTACTTTGTTTCGGTGTCACAATATGACTTTGGTTCTAATGTCTCTTGGTAAAAGTTGGGAAGTCGCCTGATGTTAGAAAGTCATTGCTTGTTCATTATTACAGCATTTGCTAACATTTATCATCAAAGTTTTAAAGGATTTTTTGGGTATAGATTAGTATTACCTCAATGCTTTTTACCATTTGCTGGTGTTTTCACTTACTATTAGCTCCCTAGTATGTGTGTTGGGTTGAAGATGTGAATACAACTAACAACTGTGTTGGCATGTGCTATGCTTTTAAGTTAGGCGCGAGTGGTGACTACATATAGTAAATATTCCTTTTCCTCATGATATGCAGTAGTTAGTAGAAAAAAGAATAAAAATTTATCAAGCTCCTATAAATCATGTGTGTGAGCTTAAGATATTGGTTTCATTCAAAAGACACTTCAGCTCTGACCAGATCAGCTCTAAACCCTAGCCATTACTAGAAAAATTCAAAGTAAGGCATGGGATGCTCTAGTGTGCATGTTGTTAATAGAGATTCTTGATTTAGGTTTGTGGAATTTGGTGTTCGTCGTAGACAAAGAGTTGGTGTTTTAGTTTTTGGTGCGGATTCTAATATACGGCTACTAAGAGTTTGTTTTGTTTATTCCTTACATATCCTCATATGATCTGAACTCTTATAGATATCGAGCATTATTGTTTGTATAAGTGTTCTATATGAACTTTTATTATTGGGAAATTAGTCAAAAAAGTAATGTGAACTGACTAAAGCTTGAGTTGGCTTCTTCTTTTTTTGAACATTTTTTATTTATTTGATTGTAAGCGTGGGTCCATATATTCTTTACAGAGTTTGAGAGCAAAGAAGCATGTCTGGTGCGCTAATATCCAAAGGAGAGAAGAGGGAAGCTCGTTTGTCCATTTTTCTAGGACTATGATGATTTTATTTGGTGTTAATGGTGGAATTTGCCTATCATGGCTTTTTGGTTCTATGTCGGGGTCCGAGCTCAACCAAGTTTGTTTTGCTGGTTTGTATGGCAGTTGGGGTGATTTGGTCCTTCTATTTCAGGGGACATTAAGGAGGATCTTATTCTCTAGTAATCTTTGTTAAATACCCCTAACTTCTGCACACTTGAAAGGGGCCTCTTTAGAAGCTTATTGGGGTAATGTTGATGGTCATTATGTCTCATTCCCTTATAATGCCCTTTGGTATCATGGACTCATGTTAAGGAAAACCTCTACTGCTATCAGACTAATTTTGCTGACTACTGTAAGTTCTGGTTCTTCGAGAGGCTTCTTATGTTTTGAATTTCATGTTGTGTACAATGGGCTTTTGGGTTTCAGAATATTCTGGATATATTTGTGTGTGTTTAGTGCAGCTTTGCTTACCGTCAAAGATGTATTTGAATCCTAGGGAAGGTGTTTCTCCAGTGGAGTTTGGTGAATTGCCGTCCCTTCAAGACGCCGTGACTGTTGTGGTTACTCCACTGAGAGATACTATCCCTGCTAATAGTGGAGTCTGTCTCACGATATGGAGATCCTTTCTTACATTCATGGATGGACCTGAGCTACTAGGCTTGCAGGTTATGGATATAAGGATTGTTTTTGGTGGTTAACTTTGGCTTTGTTCTCATTTTTGCTGATTCTGTTTTCCATGACAGTGCGATCGTAGGTAGATGCTGCCATAAATTCTGGAAATTCTGCTGGTCCAGCCTTCAATGATAAAGGCAATTGTTTGGGAATTGCATTTCCAGTCAATTAAGCAAGAAGATGCCGAAAAGATTTGTTTATGTTATTCCTACACCTGTGTGTATAACTTTGGACTCAAGTTATGGAGAAATGGAGCATATACTGGTAGGTTCAACTGACAAATTGGCCTTTTTTTATACCTATGGTAATGTACTGTCCATTTTAGACACACCTGATTACTGCTGAAGTGACTTCATTTCTGTAATATCCTTTTAGGTGTCTGATTGTGTTTTCTCTAAGACTTAAGACACATGTATTCATGTTAGGGTTCCCAATCATTGGGCTTGAGTGGCTAAAAAATGGAGAATCCTGACTTACGTATGGCAATGGGGGATGAAATCTGATCAAAAGGGTATACTTGTTAATGAGTTATAAGCTACTGCTCCCAGGCTGGGGGTTTTGCAGCCATCGATGTTATTTTTAGTTTTGATGGGGTTGGCATTGGAAATGCATGGATCAGGTGACTATCCGTTAGAAATGTTTCAGCCTCCCCTTGGAGTTTATCTCAACATTAAAGTTCTACTTTACTACACTATTACTGCACACATTTTCTATATATATGATGTTGGGCTTTGCCATATTATGAATATTACATGTTCCGAAGCCGAATCTTGAAGTTGCCTGTGTCTCTCAATTTCTTTCCCAGGGTGAGTGTAATAAACTGGATCTTGCGGACGAGTAAAATATAAGGAAGAATATGATGATCTTTGATTGATAGAAATGCTAATTACAGAAAATAAGAGATAATTGCCAAGTTTTCGGTATGACTTGGTCACACTCCCAAACTAACCACTAAAGTAAACTCTCCAATATTTTTTTGATACTCCCTTCTGCTCCCACTCTCCTCTATTTATAGTGTATTTGCCTTATCCACAAGCTATACATATTAACTAGAGTATCTTACTAAAATACCCCCTTGCCTCCTTGAGGCTAGTCTATTTACCTTGAGAGAGCTCTTGAGACTCTAAACTTGAGCTCTATCAAAATTACTAAATTTAGCCAAATAATGAATCCGCTATGCCCGCTTATTCATTTGTTTAGATAAAAAAAAAAAACTTCAAGCCTTATAAAGGACAACGATTCAAGCAGTATCTGATCCCAGGCCACTATTGAAGGAGGTGTAAAAAAAGAACATGTCATTTTTGGTCTTATGAAGGTGTTGTAACTAAGCAAACTAGGTCTTGGTAATTTATTGCTTTTTCCTCATGGTGCTTGATAAATGTCAATTAATTTGAAGTGCAATGTCCTCTCTTTTTTCTTAGGGCACATGCCTTATGCTAGGTTCCAGAGAGAGAGAGAGAAAGGGGGGAGGGTGGAGGGCGAGGGGGAGAGAGGGGGAGAGGCGGAGAGCTAGAGAGCGAGAGAGAGAGAGAGAGAGAGAGAGAGAGAGAGAGAGAGAGAGAGAGACAGCGTGAGCAAGAGCGAGAGAGAGAGAGAGAGAGCGAGGGAGAAAGAGAGGGGGAGCGAGAGGGGGAGGGAGGGAGCGAGGAGGCGGAGGGGGAAGAGAGAGGAGAGAGAGAGAGAGGAGAGAGAGAGAGAGAGAGAAGAGAGATTTTGTGTGAAACAACGCCATGGTCAAGTAATGGTGATATCTAGGGTGTGTCTACTGTCTATACATGTATTATAACAGTTTTTCATTTATCTATTATTTATTTTTATAATAAATTAATATAAGTTGAACATACACACGCTTGCATGGTTCACTCAGAGTGGAACTTCAAATCGCTTGTGCATTTTCCTACATGCACTAATAAACATTTCCTTTTAGCTGAATTTTCTGGTCCTAGTCTATGAATTGATGCCTGCTTTTCCAACCTGCTGCTGACATTTTTATACTGTTATCTTGGTATAACTTACAAAAATCACTTTGGCAAAGGAACAAATTCGAATTATACCTTGAGTAAGACTGATTGGATTGGTTGAACCAATCCTATTTCTAGTTCTTGATGCCCATTCTGACTTTTGTTTAGGAAATCCTACCCTGTTTTGATGAGTGGTTTGTGCAATGTTGTATCTATAAATAACCCTGTGTGGCTGTAGCTCTATCATTTTGTAGTTCCTTTCAGGCATGGAGAGCGTATCGGTTTCAATTTCCTTTTCTCAAGAAATATACTGAGATCCTATGAAAATTGTTACTTGGCGATTCAGTGATGCATGAATTCGACATTAAAACTTGACCCTTACAAGAAGCTCATTCCAGGGTGTATTTAAGGATGGACCTCCATCATATTACATATTTGCAGGATTTGTTTTTACCGCTTTTCTCCAGTCCCATATCTTTTCAGAGGGGTCATTCTGTTCTCTCCACTTCTCTTCCCTGCCGCCTCTCTGTTTCTCAGTTTATATAGTTATTTACACACACAAACACACACACATACACACACACACGCACTTGTGCTTATATATCTTTTGTGCATGTACACACATACACCTAAATGATTCATGCTCCTTGATCTTTAGTTTCTTGTCTTTGATCTGACAACTAAGCCTGTACTGAACAGATCTGCCTTGAACATGTAATTCTCACCCCAGCTTCGCTGACCTATATTTAAACTAGGTATCAAGGGCCCAGGCATCATATTTGATTTATATTGACAAAGAACAACAGTCTGCAGTTCCAATTAGGATATCACTCTAGTTTCATGATATTGGCTGTGCTTTTAGGGCGTTTTGAAGATAATCCTCTTTTGAATTTCTATCTCAAGACTTATACTTGATCCTTGTTTTTCATTCTCCTTTATTATGAAATGAAATGTCATATGAATCCTTTGATTGCCTGTTGTGGGCTTGATATCCTGGGTTTATGATGTTTTACGGACTCAAGCTTGTGGTTTTCCAACATGTTTACTTCCATTGCCGATTTGTGCTGAAAATGATGTCTTCTAAGTTGTTGGTTAACAATTCGTTGATTGATGCTCCAAAATTATCTAGTTAGTTTCTAATTGATTGTGCTGAAGCTGATGTCGACCTAAAGTTGGTTAATTCTGCTGATTGATGCTCAAAATTACTCTAGTTAGTTCTAATTTCTAGCAATAAGTTGTTGAATTGTTTTTAGATAATAAGCATGTATTTAGTTTTTTTTTGTCAAGGGAGAATAGGTGTTGTTCACGTCCTCCACTACATAGTCATTTCCCTTGTTGTTAGGTTAGTTTTTTTGTTAGATGCTTTGCTTATTTAAAGGCTTTTGATGTACTTTACAGTTTGGATTGTATATGTTTTTGCTTCTTTCTTCTCCTCTTGCATATTCTTTTGAGTTCAACAAAGTCTTGGTGGAAATTAGCCCCAACCTTGTTGCTTACTGGAAAAGTATGTGACATCTCACAAATATGTATTTTAGCCCAGTTAAGCTATTTTATGCCAGTATCATTGGTTCACCTACTCTGTAACTAGTCTTATATGCTCACGATACATGCAAAGGCACTAGTAAAGTCAAATTGCTACATCTCTCTAAATCCTTGTTTTTAATTCAAACAAAGGAAGTTAATGAAGTTGAGAAACTCCTTTGAGGTTTGATGGAACTATCGTGTCATTTGGCCTTTTATTTGTTTTTTTTTAAATGAGGATCATAAAAGATGAGTTTGATTTTTTTTCATTTGATGGTAGCATATATTTGATTTAGGGTGGGCTTTCAGGTCCTCCCTCTTCTTTTTATAATTGAGATCTCTGCCTTTCCCCGCCTGCTGAGACTTCCTTTTGATATTGGCAGGTACCTATCTGTATTCTCATTTTACATTTTTTTTTGCTGTATGGCAGCATTCAGACTAGAGTGATGTACCTGTCGAGCTATTGCACAAACTTTACCATTCAATGGCACAATCAAAAGCTGAAGAGCTTCTTATTATATCCCCAGGTTGAGTAGATTCCTCCTAGACACCACCCTGAAATATAATATGTAAATGTAAGAATAGCATATGTGATTCTTATTAATTTTCCTCCAGGGTTCTTGTGGCTGACATCACATCGGATATGAAAATTTAACTAATGTTCAGGTATATATCAGCTTTTATTAGAAATAGAAGATGCTTTGTATCATATATTCATATTTGGGATGGTCAGTGGTTCCCTTAATTGTTCATATAAAGTTCCTCGCACTAGATACCATATTTTACCAGTTGTTTCTTCAGCTCTAGTCCCCTCCTCGCTGAAAGGTGGGTGATTCATGTCACTATTTTCAATATTGGTTGCTTTCCCTCTCAGGTTCTTGCTGTCAATAATAAGCCAATGAAGAACCTAAAAAGCTTCACCAGTATGGTGGAATCCTGCAGCTGAAGAATATTTGGAGTTCGATCTAGAGTTTGATAAGGTTTTTCTTTCACTCTCTATTCGTCTTTCCTAGCATCACATTTACAATTATCAATATTAGCATGAGCACATGTGAGAGAGGCATAGACCTGGTTATTGAGCGCGGTGGGCCAAGAGTATATCACCTTGTTAGTGAGCTGTAATGGGCCAGCTCATATGGGATGCAGGTCATTAAAGGGTAAAACCTAAATCATACCGTTATAAGTGATCTTATTATTTTCTTTTAACTGTATCTTTGTCTCTTTACAAAATTCATCTCTAGAGGCATCACAACAGAAAGCAGTTAGCAATTGATCAATGTGTTTTTCAGAAAATGTCCTTCGGACAGAGACTGCTAAAGCTGCTACTGCAGATATCTTGGCTACACACTGCATTCCTTCTGCAATGTCTGATGATCTTAAAACATCATCTGAAGTTGTTGAAGCTCGCTTCCGTTTATAGATGGTTGCCCTGCTGTATGCCTTTCACCTGTTTACCATGTACCAATTTAAACCCCATCACATGTCTATATTACATAATAGCGTGTACGGTGTATGTCATCTGTTTACAGTCCACCGGTATACAAATCTTCACAAACGTAAGGTCAAATATATGGTATGGGTACTGTATATAAATTTGATAAACAAGTTCCATTATAGCTTATAGTACCCCATAGAGGAATGTTCACTGTAATAATGGAGAGAAGTAGAGAACTAGTAGAGAACTAGGATACATACAAAGTTTCTTAGGCAATGTACAAGAGGATGATCATTTGATCAATCACCAATGTGATGTGTAAGAATGACGTACAAGAGAAAACTACCTGAAAAGGAGTGATTGGCCCTGTCAGTATTGTAATTGGTATTCTCGGCCTTAAAAGTTAAGTCGACTAAATGAAGAAAACAATTGACAAGAATAATTCTAACGATGGTCTCCCTGCTATTATAGTCACAACTATTAAATATTTCACAATATGCCAAACTTTCATCCTTTTTACATTTTACAAGTGTAGTCCCAGTAGATCATTTACACCGGGTCACATGCCTTGAATAGTTGGTGCACATGACCTTGCATCTAAAACATTCCCTTCCCCTTGCTTTTTCTCTCTTTTATTTATCACTGTAAGCCATTCTAATTATGCAAAGTTTTTTTTTTGGACAACGGGAAAACGTACAAATAAATAGA
This sequence comes from Beta corolliflora, assembly GCA_947648045.1. Classification (NCBI taxonomy): domain Eukaryota; kingdom Viridiplantae; phylum Streptophyta; class Magnoliopsida; order Caryophyllales; family Amaranthaceae; genus Beta; species Beta corolliflora. The sequence goes on from CANSZD010004295.1 coordinate 88,506, forward strand.
GAGGAAACTAAAAAGACATAAAAAGGGAAATATAGAGGAGCCGACAACGCTTAGCCAAATCATGTCTTTGGGAGACACGGCCTGTGAACCTTAATTGATCCGGCACCAATCGAACACAGGTGCAAGAGACGAATGGCGAAATAGTATATGGATCGAAATATCTCGCATTTTAGAAGATTGAAGAAGAGTAACTAACATACTCGAACCGTTCTCGTATTCGAGCCGAGTGAACGATCTAGTATTAGCCCAAGGGAGCGCAAGGAGACATGCTCTAGCCTCCCGTATGAAGAGCCCGTATCATATTGTAACGCCGAGCATGACTTGTTGTAATGTGGCATGCCAGTGCATCGGCTCCCGCTGGGCAACACCATGGAGCGTATCCTTCACCCACACATGAGCCATCTATACACTATGGAGTTCGGTAAAAGATCCGGACACGCACCCAATATTGGCATAGAAAAACCGGCCTAGGCCCTCCTTCCATAGCATCGTCAGCTTGGTCCTCACATTCAGGTGAACACTAGATGTTTCTTTTTACTCCTCTCCAGTCTGTTCGTCGAAGAACCTCCACGGCCTCACGAGTCCTTTGGAAGATGTTGCTCATTACGAGTTGTCCATATAGCCCAAGCGTGCCAATGTAGGCACTCACACGAGCATCGTTCAACCAACCTCATTCATGAAGCAAAAATGCATTGCATGAGCCAATCCGTAAAGGTAAAGTGTGAATGGAAGCGAGACCGGGCCCATTATATCGGTAATGGCGAGCTTCCGAAGCGAGGAGGTCTCCAGAGCACACATGTTGAAGAGACTTCACGTGGCCCCCAAGCAACATGCGGGTAACTTCCGGATGGATAATTGACGTTGAAATAAATTGGCCAAAGTCGCAAGACTATTGCACCTAAAAGAGTTCCATTTTGGCATGATGTTCAAACTCCAAATTATACGGAAGAAACGCATATGAGAGGGAGTTGTCATGCTTCAAATATCGTTTTGTTGGGATGCTTGATAAGACAAGCGTAAGCCGTTTCTAGTAGAGTACTCCACCGGATTTTGTAAGCGTCAATATAAGGTATCCTCTCGTATAGTATCAGCTTGGGGAGTTCCCGCACTCAAAAATTTGTGGAGCACCAGATGGGGACAAAAACCGAACTTTGTTGAATCCCAATTTGTACCATTAGGGGAGATAAGATCAAAACCTTAAGTCTAGCCGCCACAATAAGATGAACCATCTTTCATGATAGGGATCTGCTGGGGATGGCCAATGGGTTGGGTCTCGGGTAAAGGTAAATAGACCTTTACCCATACCCAACTTTTGGATGTAGACCCATACCCGCCCAGACCCATAGGGTGTAATTTTTTAGACGCCCTGACCCGTGCCGCAGAGGTCCGATGGGACTGCATGTGGTCTGAGGTCTAAAATGGGTCCAACAATGCAATAATCCAAGCTTACATTTTCACATGTATATAATCATATAAGCACAATTTCATATATTACCTTTTGCAATTAACACACATAATATCACGTACATTCCATACGAATACATATTTTTGCACATCCCCGAAAAGTCTCATTACATCAAAATATAAATAAATATATTTTTACGTGATTGCGATTGCGGCTAGGGTTCCTAACCGAGGGAGGGTTTTAGTTTTAGTTGGAAGTCCATCAAAGGATATGTTTATATATATATTTATTTTAATTTTTAAAAAATATAATTATATATTTTAATTTTGATGGGTCTATGGGTAAAAGTTGGTGGCTCGAGTATTTGAGGAGCGGACCCTTCCTCTTCTTATGGGAATGGATCCAAGACTCCATACCCTACCCACCCATGAGCCAAAAATTAAGACCCATACCCTAATTTTAGGGTAGTGGTCCGCATCTCGTGGAACTGACCCATTGCCATCCCTGGGATCTCCCATTCTACCCATTTATTTTTTGCGGTCCAAATGTGTCTCCCACGCCCAACTTTCCAAGCACACTCGTTGTTGTAGAAGAAGATGCGCTCTTAAAATCCCGCACGCACCCCAAGAGGTATTCGGTCGGCGAATAAACCCTCCATTAGTGTTTGTAGACTGGAGATAGCAATACTGTGGATTCGGTGGATCGCCATACTTTCCGCATTAATAAAGCATCATTCAAAGTGCCCACACTTGGGAGACCAAGACCCCCAAGGCCCTTTGGAGATGCATAACCTCCCTTCCTCCAAAGGGATCCCCGGTTATGCGTACGCACCACCAGAGAACCTCGGTGAGCATTCCATCCAGCTTTATTAATAATGGTTTGGGGGATGCGAACCATTCTAATTGGTGCATTATAGTGCCAATAAGAATAGAGTTGATGATGATCATCTTTGTTGACCGAGATAATGAACGATGGACGCCATTGCGAAAATTTTTTTGTAGAGACCTTGTCAAGGGTGGAGTAAAATCTGCGAACCTTTGAATCTTGAATATCCACCGGATACCTGGCACGTACCCTGGGAAGAACAGACTCCATCCGGAGGATATTCTTATAAACTTGCTGTTGATGGGGTGAAATATTAGGACTAAATTGACAAAAAATTTTGCAGATCCAAGATTGGCCCGAAATGCCCATAAAACCTCTCTATCATAGCTTTAATATTAGTGCAGGCTGCCTCTGAAGAATTAAGCAAAGTTTGGTCCAAAACCCAGTTACTTCTTCAAACCGTAAGGAAATTTACTTATTAACTCCATTCCTTTCCAAGCTATTTTCAATTGGGCACAAAAGAAACGAGGTCAAAAAAGGATGAAATGCATTAGAGTGAAGGAAAAAATCAGGGAGGAAAATTAAGGAAGAGAATGATAATGCTACTAGCAGAGCATTTAGACATTTGAAATACATGGAAAATAGTTTTTACAAGCTTAAATGTTCACCAATTATGTGGGACCATGCTTGTAATATAAGGATGAAAGGTTTGTCTTGTTGTAGTATATACGATAATTGAGACTTACTGTATGCGCGATATTATAGTTATAGTTATTATTGTTTTTCCTTGGTAAAAGATAGCTATTTATCATTAAAGCATAACACAACAATTGATTTACCATATATATTTATAAAAGCCACCAATGGTCTAATAATCCAATAGAAATGAATAATATAAAATCCTAAATTACTAACCGAAACCCACTAATAATCATTTGTCAAAATCGAGGTAAATTTGAATTTGCCTCTAACATGTAATCTAGATTATATTGTAATCAAAGTCTATGAAGTTTGAAGAAAGGGAAAATTTAGATGTTGTGCTGTATTTTTCATAATTTTAGATTGGATTTTTTTTTATTACGAATGGTATTGACTTAACTTTGTATAGAGTAACTTTTGTGACCTTATTTTCACAAATTCATTAATAAACTGATGAAAAAGCAGGAGTGCATTCATCATACATCAGGTGTGTGCTTATGCGCATGATCACCTAATACTTTATTTTTCTTCGTTTCTTGTTTGGGCTCTACGCATTATGTGATTATCTTTCGTTTGGAGGTTTTAAATTAGCTGAGAGCGAGAGGGAGAGGTGGTAGGCTCAGTGGATCTGTAAGTCAGGGGCATTGCCAGAGTTCAAATCAGGAGGTCGGTGTCGAGTAGGTAGTCTAACGAGGTTGGTCTTGGGCTAATTATCTTTCCTAATTAAAAAAAACAGCCTTCATATAAAATAAAAGAAATTTTTTTCTCTCCCTTTTCTTTGAATGTTTACAGTGTTGTGGAATCTCTCTTTCTAGCTCAAACACCTCGTCAATGCCGCCGCTTTCTTGTGTGCATTTTGTTTGAATTCGATTTCTTTTGCATATTGTAAAATTCTCTTGCATTATACTTCGTGATAAGGAGCTGTGAATGTCATACTCAATTACTCATGATTGACCTAGAAATTTGTTTTGAGAAATCATCTCCTTCTTCAGTTGATCTGATCCTGATGGAACTTGCATCCGGAAATTATCAGTATTTCTCATATTCGCTAATTTTTAGTTTAATCGAGGTTTAATGATGAAGGTTTCCTGCGATGTTGGATCATAGTTGTGTAACTGTGTTGTTAGTATTATGGTTAATACATTTACAAAAGTGTCATTATTTTATCAATCATAGGAACCGTCAAATTCTTAATTTTCTGGAAATTCTAATTTGGCCATGTTGAGGTGTTCAGCAGCTAATTATGAAAATTAGAGTTTAGGGAAGTTTTTCTTTTTATCACATAATTTTTTTTCTTAATTAGATAATGGTTGAGTAAAGGATTTTTTTTTTTTAATGTTTGTTAAAGGAATTTAGAAAATAAGATGAGAGGAGTTGCTTCCAATGCTTCGTACAAATTTAAAGTCACCATCTAAAATCAATTAAAAAAATTTCCACCATCTAGAATTTTGCCAAACTCAAAGTCACCATCTAGAATTTTCTATAAAAGCAAAAGATGATGCTTTTATGCTCTTCTCTCTTGTTCTAAAATGTGGGTATTTCTTTCTTTAACCCTAATGTTCTATGACAATACTAATTCATGCAGACCGTTTTTATTACTTCTTAGGATATATTGTGGCATATAGCTCAAACTTATTTTTTGCTCATTAGTTCCTTTGAAGTCCTCCATATAAGCAAAATTGACATAATAGTAAGAGCTTCAATTCAGCAAAGGATAGCATTTGGTATACTAGTGTATAATGAACACACTCTTCATAGTTGATTCCCTGCTGTAATTGTTGTTTGCTTGTACATGTTCTGCAATCTGATTCCGAAATAATTCTTTAATTTCTTCAATTTTGGTGCTCTTTCGTATCGGAAATTGCTAATTTAGCTGATGTATGATCTGACTTGTCTTTCGTAAGTTGTTTAATTAGAGTATTAAATCTTCTTGAAGTTCTGGATTAAAGATTAAGAAAAGAAAGAGTTGGGTTTGGTGGGTTAAACATGATTTAACTTTCCATGTCATGTCTATTAATAGAAAGATAATTTAATATGGTGAAGTCTTTCAATAATATTTAAGGAAGTGGTTAGCTGAAGTCTTCTACTTTCTGGGGTTCTTAGACCTTAGTGCTACCAATTTAGTAAATGTTGGTGTCCTTCAAATGTTGAATTCTTAGAATAATATTTTATTGGGGGTTAAGTAAGAAGATTTGCTTACATTTTGGTAAAAATGATATGAAATCTTCACACATTGTAGACTTGTAGTAATATGAAAAGACCAACAGGCAACAGTTATGTCAGTCCAATTTGACCAACCTTCTTCCCTACAAGAATATCAGTATATAAGTGTTCAAGAAATGGGTGGCATTGGCAACCATCAGAAACCAAAGCAAGAATATCAGTCTTCTTCATTAGCACTGCTTTCGACGGTGGTGAATATAATTTTAGACAAGACCAATTGTTATGGAAAAGAATGGCAGTGGTGATCACAATCTGGCGACAGTTTCAGCACGTGTTGGGCCATTGATGGACTCAGTGGTGAAGTTGTTCTGTGTTCATACAATGCCGAATTTCTTTCTTCCGTGGCAGAGGAAAAGGCAGCATAGTTCCTCCAGTACTGGGTTTGTCATTGCAGGGAGGAGGATTTTGACAAATGCTCAATCAGTGGAGTACCACACTCAGATTATGCTCAGGAAGCGAGGCTCTGATACTAAGTACTTGGCAACTGTTCTGGCCATTGGGACTGAGTGTGATATTGGTATGTTGTTTGTCATCCTTGATGTGAATTTAACAATGCTTTGAAGTTATTAGCATTACTTCTTGAATATCTGCTAGGTGTATATGCTGTGTATGCAATGAGGTGAAGGAGTAATGATTTCTGCTGAGCTAAACAATAATAGTTCAGATAGATCAGGTGGGGTTTGGGAGGTTGGATGAATGTATTTGTATCTCTAATCAGCAAACTGGTAGAGATATTGTTTCCAAATGACGTACAAGAAAACACTTTGTAAAGAAAGTGGTGAATATTGTCCTCATGACCTCATCCGAACCCTTCAATAAGGTTTAATTTTTACAGGTTAACAAAATGATTAACAAGTGTAAAAACAAGTATTTTCAAAAGTAATAGTAGTAGACTAGTAGTATACTAGTGTTAGTAGTGATTGTAATGTTAGTGGTAGTGAAAAACTGAAAATGACAAGGGGGAGGGTAGTGTTTCTAGCATAAACTAGTAAAAGACCACATATTATTGATATCTAGTGTAAAAGTGCAATGGGCACGAAGTTCGGCGATATAATATGGTATTCAGGTATTGGCGGTGGGGGTAAGGGTCCACATGTTGGATTTATCTCAACGGATGCTCTCAAAATATCAACATTTTGTCATTTTTACTAATAAGTACTATAAAGATAATAAATAAAGTTGTGTGTTGATCGGCGTGAAAGTCCAAAATTCTTGCAACTTCGAAAAATGGAGGAAGTACTAATTACTAGTAGTATTTTTGGGTGAAACTTGAGATTATCAATGCCAAATTAACCTTTAAAAAAGAACCAATAGGAATGGTTATTTTTGGGTATATATCATAACATCTGCTTCCTCCGCTCTTTATCTATTGCAACATAGGGGTTTGGCACACTTTTTAAGGAATTGAAATAAATGGGTGGATTTAGTCTTGTATGCTTATGTGATTATGCTAAAGAAGATAGAGAAATACCTTTTTGCTGTATTTTGATGCCAAATAGGGAAATGTTGCAATTGATCCGAAACTTCCCCAAAGGTATATGCTGCAATTGTAAAAGGGCAAAGGAAGTATAATATTGTAGCTTATTTGATGAAAACATTGACAATTTATTATGTATTTCTAGATATTACATTTTTAAGTGGCTGTTCCCCGGCTTTGACTGTTTTGAGAATTGCCATTTCTCCATTCATATTTCTGTTTCCATTACCCTGCCACACAAGGCTTCATGAATGTTCTTTCCATTGCTACTCCACCTCTCATGTAGCGCACAGTTTTTGCAGGGGTAATTGCATACTAGTATTCTACTGAATCCCCAACCAGAAGGAGCCTCTTTATTAGAGGCATTGGGGTAATATTGATGGTGATTATCTCTCATTGCCTTAATGCCATTTTGTATTATGCACTCATGCTATAAAAATATTTAGTGCTGCTGTCTAATTTTGCTGACTACTGTAAGTCCTGGTCCTTCATAGGCTTTTATGTTTTGATTCTCATGCTGTGTACGATGGGCTTGGGTTTCCGAATTTTCTGGATGACATTTGTGTGTGTTTTATGCAGCTTTGCTTACTGTCAATGATGACGAATTCTGGGAAGATGTTTCACCAGTGGAGTTTGGTGAATTGCCTGCCCTTCAAGACGCCGTGACTGTTGTGGGTTACCCAATAGGAGGAGATACTATCGCTGTGACTAGTGGAGTTGTCTCACGTATGAAGATCCTTTCTTACGTTCATGGATGGACTAAGCTACCATGCTTGCAGGTTATGGACATAATAGGACTGGTCAACTTTTGCATTGCTCTCAATTTACTGATTTTCTTTATTTTCAATGATGCTATTGTAGGTCGATGCTGCCATAAACTCTGGGAATTCTGGTGGTCCAGCCTTCAATGACAAGGGCAATTGTGTGGGCATTGCATTTCAGTCAATGAAGCATGAAGATGCCGAAAATATTGGTTATGTTATTCCAACACCTGTCATCATACACTTCATTCTAGATTATGAGAGAAATGGGGCATATACTGGTAGGTTCAACTGACAACATTTGCCTTTTTTATACCTATGGTGCTGTACTATTTGTCTCAGACACATCTGACTACTGTTGAAGTGACTTCATTTCTGGTATATTCTAGTGTCTGATAGTGTTTTTATCTAAGATGCAAGATATGTATTCTTGTTAGGGTTCCCAATTATTGGGTTTGAGTGGCAAAATATGGAGAATCCTGACTTACGTATGGCAATGGGGATGAAATCTGATCAAAAGGGTATACTTGTTACACGAGTTGAACCTACTGCTCCCGAATCTGAGGTTTTGCAGCCATCAGATGTTATCCTGAGTTTTGATGGGGTTGATATTGGAAATGATGGAACAGGTAATTATCTTTTAGAAATGTTCTGCTTCCTCCTTGTCGATTATCTCAACATTAAAGTTCTATGTGCTACTGCATACATTTTCTATATATGATGTCATGCTTTGCCACATGGCCCACATTATAAAAATTACATGGTTAACCGAACTTGAAGTTGCCCAAGCGTCCATACGTATGCAAGCATGATCGAGAACTCAATGCAGCGTCGCAGCCTCTTATCTGTAAAGAAACATTGTAACTTTGATGCTCACTACTCTTACAACTTCCGCTTCACTATATATCCGAGTTGCATGCTGGTTCTGTACTTCTGTGCTCATGCCTCAGGTTCTCCTTTAATATCTGGCTTTAGTAAGTGTTGCACTTTATACCTGATTTTTGCATGAGAGCATCATTTTGTGTGCTTCAATTTCTTTCATTGAGACTCCAATGAGCTTTATTGAAAATACAGTTCTCGGCCAAATATTGAATTTTGGCATGCCTGCTTATTCATCTTGATCAATGGAAACTTCAATTATATAAAGTGACAATGATACGATGTAGTATCTGAGGCTAAGCCACTTTTAAAGGACATGTAAGATACGAGTTATGTCATTGTTGAGGTGCAAAGTATCTTTTTCAAATTGTTTATTCTAGCTGCAATTCATCTTTCTCCCTTGAGTATCCTGGGATAGTAGAGGGAGAGAAACAAGAAGAAACCAGTTGAAGCCTTCTTTTTTCCTTGTGACACAATATTCTTGGTCTTGGGAAGTGTTTGAAACAGTTTCTTCTGATCGACTCTCCTGTCCGATGGTGACATGCCTGTTAGAAGTGTTCTTAATCTCCATCAGTTCATTGTTTCAGGGTAAGTTGCACTTATGTAACTCCCCTACAGTAAGAACCACCTGTAGTCTTGGATACAAACTAAGTTTGGGGGGGGGAACTAGACGGTCAATGAAGGTGTCGTAACTCGTTAGCAAACAATTTGTATTCTTTTTTTTTCCACGGCAGTTGAAGTTTGCACAGCTAGTTGCGCACAAACAAGCTACGTCTTGGTAATCTATTACTTTTTCATGGTGCTTGATAAATTTGGATCTATTTTAAGTGCAAATGTCCAATTTTTTTCTAGGTAGTAGGTACATGCCTTATGCTAGGTTCCATATTCCCTATGGCTTCACATTGCCTTTAGCCTTTAAGTAAGAGAGAGAGAGACAGTCTTTGTGTGTGTGTGTGTGAGAGAGACAGAGAGTCATTGTCTGCGTGAGAGAGAGAGAGAAAGAGAGTGATATTTTGTGTCTGATATAAGGCATGGTCAAGTAATGGTGATATTTAGGGTGTGTTATTTTTAATTGATTTTGACTTATTCGAAGTTTTGTGAACAGTTTTATTAAGAAGTTGGTCAATACTACTATAAGCTCACCATAACACACCCTTGCAAAATTCCCACACAATGGAACTCTTTTTTGAAGGGCAGAAATAAACATTTCCTTTTAGCTGATTTTTCTGGTCCTAGTATATGGATTGATGGCTGCTTCTCTAATTTGCTGCTGACATTTTGATACTGTTATCTTGGTATAACTTACAAAAATTACTTTGGCAAAAGGAACAACTTTAAATTATACCTTGAAAACAATGATAGGATGGGTTGAACCAATCCCTATTTCTGTTACATTGTTAATACCAATTTTGACTTTTTTTGAAAGCCAAGTAGCCTACCCTGTTTGGTGAGTGGTTTTGCAATGAACTGATATTAGGGGAAGGGGTGCTATAGTAATTATCTTTACAATTAGTTATAGATAGTGAAAGTTAGAAAGAGGAAAAGCATGTTGAGAATCGTTGAGAAACTGAGTGAGCTTGTAAGAGTTCATTTGGGGAGAAACAAGCCTCTCGAAAGCTTGTCACTATCTTAATATTTTATGCAATTCCATTTTATTAATATAAATCCTTTTTATGTCCTTAATTATCATCTAAATCTAGTATTAGCCATGTCAGTTCATAGCAGGTTTGTGCAATGTTGTACCCATAATAAACCCTGTGTCTATCATTTGTAGTTCTTTTCAGGCATGGAGAGCGTATAGGTTTCAATTATCTTATATCCCAGAAATATACTGGAGATAACGCGAAAATCAAATTACTTCGTGATTCAGAGATGCATGAATTCGACATTAAACTTGATCCTCACAAGAAGCTAATTCCCACGTGTACTGATGATAGACCTCCGTCATATTACATACTTGCAGGATTCGTTTTTACAGCTGTCTCAGTCTCATATCTTTTTTCAGAGGTCTCATTCTGTTCTCTTCCCTGCCTCCCTCTTTTTCTCTCTCGTTTTCTCTGTATACTGTGTGTGTGGGGGCACACACAGACCTTGTGCTTATATATCTTTGAATTTGCTTCTGTAACTTTTCTCTGATGTATTGTATAGAATTACTTTAGAACAACAAATGTGGGAGTTTGGTCTTTGCAAGGATCCAAGATTATTCCAACAGATAATTGTCATAATTCCCTGCCATACTTGGCTCTTGCTGTTTGAATCCCTAGCTTTGATGGGCAATATTTATTAGTAATAAACTAAAGTGCAACTTTTAAACATAGTCTCAATATAATCACCTGACTTATAGATGGTTGATACATTTTTTGATTGCTCAACAACAGTGGACGATTTTAGAATCTGTTACCCTCCTTTAATTTCAAAACAGCTATGCTTCAGGAGATTCGTTTTCTTCAAGTTAAACAACATTAAAGGACATGGTGTATGAGCAATGACCTCTTTGGCTCTTTTAGGTGTAAAACTTGTGCTTCGGTTGCTAAATTTCTATGTCAAGATTTATGCTTGATCCTTGGTTTTCTTTCCCCTCTAAAGTAATGTCATCTGAATCCTTTGGTTTCCTGTTGTGGGCATGATTGCCTGGGATTATAATCTGTGACAACCTTGTGGTTTTCATATATGTTACTTTCGTTGCTGATTGTGCTCAAAATGATGTCCGCTAAGTTGTTAATACAACTCTTGGTGGAAATTATAGCCGAAACTGTGTTGTTTAACTGTAAAACTCTGTGACATCTCACATATGTATACTGTTAGCCAAGTTAAGCTATAATATGCCACTGTAATTAGCTTACCTATTCTGATTTTACAGTTTTTTTTGCTGCATGAACTGATGGCAGTATTCAAGCGTGAGTGATTTTCCTGTCGAGCTTCTGCACAAACTTCAGCATTCAATGGCGAAATCAAATGATGAAGAGCTTCTTATTATATCTCAGGTTCAGTATCTTCCTCCTGGACACTACCCTGGAAATAATAATATATATATTTTATCTTGGAGTGCATATGTAATCCTTATTCATTTCCTTACTCAGGTACTTATGGCTGACATCAACATTGGATATGAAGATTTAACTAATGTTCAGGTATGTATCAGCTTCCATTTGAAATAGAATTGTCTTCCATCATATTGCGATGGTCAGTGGTCTACTTAATTGTTCAGCTCTAGTCCCTTTCTGACAGGTGGGTGATTCATGTTGCCATTTTCATAGTGCTGCTTTCCTGTCAGGTTATTGCTGTCAATGGTAACCCAGTGAAGAATCTAAAAAGCTTCAAAAGTATGGTGGAGTCCTGCAACAGCGAATTTTTGAAGTTCGATCTAGAGTTCAATATGGTCTCTTTTTGCTCCTCTTTTAAGCTTTCTCTTGCATCACATGTACAATCATTGATATTAGTATGAACATGTGCGAGAGGCATAGACCTGGTTATTGGGTGGGGTGAACTGGTAGCGAGTCACCTTGTTACTGGGCTGAAATGGCCTTGCTCATGTGGGTTGCAGGTCTTTAGCGGGTAAAGCTTAAATCACATCGTCATACATGATTTAGTTAATTTTATTCTTCCTAAAATGTATCTTTGTCTCTTTTATAAAAATGCATCTCTAGAGGTATCACAATTGAAAGCAGTTAGCAATTGATCAATGTGTTTCGTTGGACAGATGGTCGTTCTTCGGACAGAGACTGCTAAAGCTGCTACTGCAGATATCCTGGCGACCCACTGCATTCCTTCTGCAATGTCTGATGATCTTCTAATATTATCTGAAGTTTGAAGCTTCGAAATATTTGCACAGTTGTATTCTACATTTCACCTGTTTACAGTCCACCAGGCAGTCAGGCACAGTATATAAAACATCACAAACGTAAGGTCTATTGTAACTACTAATTTAAGTGCAGCCGAATTAAGTAATGACGATCTATGCATGTGATATATGTATATTGCAGAAGTGTTTTTTTTTTCCGAATCTAATTAATGCACTATTTACAAGAGCAAGTGTTTATGCTGATTTTCGCCTAGCGACGAGATTTGATATGGGACGACAACAAGTAGATTTATATGTCGTATGATATGCGAATATGGGAAGAACGAAAAGAAGGAGCGACACAAAGAAGTGTTGAGCGGAAAAAAACCCCAATGAAGATGGGTAAAAAACCACGGGTAGATGTGAGTCTACCAATCTACTATATGCAATCGCCAATCGGAATGAATGACGATCAGTACAACCTAGTAAACTTGATTCTAAGTACAATAATTCAATTGCAATATGAAAGGAAACAAAAGTGTGAAGTACTGAGTGTTTTGTAAACGAGAGTAAATTGTAAGTCTTTTAGCTTATGTGTACGTGTTGGAATGCCTTTTACTTTAGCCCTGCAGTCCATTTATACTCCTTTCTTGAGCTCAACGTGCGTCCCAAAATATAGGAAGTAGTTAGCTAGAATCTTGGCACCAACTCTCTGCTTCTTTTGCGCAACATTTGAACACTTATTGACCCGGTTAAAGCGAGTGGAATAACTCTTGACTCCATCTTCCTTATTCTTAGGCAATCGGTTGTACTTTGACCAAGTCTATGCGTCATACTTCAGTTGCTAACGTCGGTGTCAATCTCGCAAAAATCGGCCATAACAGTTTGCCCCCGATTGTTGCAATGAGGATTACGTCGAGTCATAAAACAATTGTAACATAAGCGCTTGACCAGCTCGAGCATAAGATAAAAAGATAATTCTTTGCAAAAAGATAACCAAGAGTCAAATGCCAAAAGATAAATAAAAGATAATAAATTTCCCTTTGTTAACTCAAAATATATCCGTTTGGGCAATTAATGAAGATGTTGGTATAAAAAGTTGTGCCAATTGGGACCAAAACCACACGCAAAAATTTCTCTCTCCTCGAAAAGAAATCCCTAGATTTCCGCCTGAATGCTCTAGAGAGTTCTCGGAGGAATTCGCCCGAATTACTTCGTCACCCAGGTAAACTTTGCCACTTACAACTTCAATTTACTCGAAATTTCTTGTTTCTCTTTAAATCCATGGCTCAGTGGGCGTAACATTAGAAATTACGTCAAGAATCAAGAGAAAAATAAGACGAAAAGAAAAATTTGAAGAGAAAAAATGAAATTGACGACGAACAATCAACTATGTCGGAAGATGACTTAATGAAATTCTTAGACTTAGGAAATTTACCAACCGACATGATCTTGAGAAAACGGTTTGAATCTCATGAACGCCTCGCGGATTGTCCTTTGTTGGTTGGGTGGTTCTTATGAATGCCCTTTCAAAATAGGTCTTAAGCTACCTTTTAGGCCATAGCTAGGGAACCCGCAAGCTTTCCAAATTAGTCACGGTCAAATAATGCCCCAAGTCTCGGAGAGTCCTTAGCGTTGTCAACAGTGGTTACATCCAACTGGGATATACCTTTTACTCTTCAAGATTTACTGTATTGCTACAAATTAGGGTTAAAGGAAAGAATAGGATAGCTTTGCATGTCGGGCAAAAAGAAACGCGTTGGTGAAGGGTGTACAGATCGAATGACGAACAGGATGGAAGGGTCCCTATATCCTTGTGAAAAAATCGTCTCTTGGCGAATTAGGGAAATTCTTGATCGGGGTTGGAACATGGAAGGTTTGTGAATTTTACCTACGATTTTTCTTAACGTCACGCTATTAACATCGCTCTTACGTCATCTTTTTCGCAGTTCTGGACTCAAACTGTTTGTTCCCGAGAGGAGTCGGAACAAAGTGCATTAAATTCTTGGGATACGGCGTGGAGGATTGGGTCGTTCAAGAAAATACCAAACGTCACCAAGGCGGCTGCTCTTCAATGGCCTCGGTAAACGTCACTTCTAAATTGTCGCATAATGTTTCTACAATTGATCGCTAATGCGCCTTGGTCTTTTACGACATAATCTTCACAATCTGTCGAGGGTTCTCTCGGACAAGCTCTCTCCAGACCTTCTCAAGAAAAGGAAAAGGAAACGAGATCGCTCTACTCACGTCGTCCACCACGTCGTGCGGTAAGCCTCTTCCCCATGACGTCGTTCACGTCGAAGACGATGATGCTTGTATTACCAAAAATGTTCGTAAGCTCAATTCTTTGCTCCTCCCGACAAGGGGAGACCATCATACTACAGTATCTTTTCCTAATGATTTCATGTCATCGAACAAGTCGTTATGGCCCGAAGCGGAGAAACTCCTTTTTCCTGGGGTCGGGGACCGTTGCGGGGCAGTCCCATCAGTGTGTGATGTCGATAGTGCAGAAGGTACGAATATGACCCATGTCACCATAATCGTTGCATGTTCGCATGGTCGTTTTAACTTTGATCTTTTGGTCCACCGCACGTCTCAACACTTTCGATGGTCAAGAAAGAAATGTGAGTCCTCTACGTAATCACCAGTGATGAAGGCAAGACCAGAGAAAAATGAAAGCGGCAATGAAAGACAAAGATGCGAAAATAAAGAAGGATTAAGCTTGAGAAGAGGCTGGAGATGAGCGAAGCGTTGAAGAAAAATGGAGATGAAGTAGAAAGTTTAAAGAAGCGGTTTACAACATTTGAGGAACCGTCGAAGGTCGAAATTGAGGCGTTGCAGCACGTAAGAAGGAGATGGACTTAATAGAAGGCGAGGTAACCCTGCCACGGTCGAGCCAAGCTCATGTATCAATACATGATGAAGCGCACTACGTCATGGGATCCTCAAAAAGAAATTGACTTGTACCTCACATGGGTAATGGTTAATGAAGGACTTAGCAAATCCGAGCGATTTGAACCTTGCACAACGGAATCTTGCAGACGTCGTCCAACAAGAGGATGACATCTTTGTTACTAGCGCAACATCGATGGCGTCCGACTTACCTCCCGGGTGACAATTTAGAGAAGGACGTCGTGACTGAAGTTCAAACATTGGAGAAGTCTGAGATGGCAACATGATCGATGGATCTCGGCGTTTAGCCTTTTAATGCTTTTGATCTTTGCCTTTATGTTCTTAAAACAATTTAAATTTTACGTCGTTTAAAAAAAAGCAGTTTGTTCTTTTGGGTCACTCATGGGAGTGACCACTACTCGATACTTTTGGACCACTTATGGAAGTGGTCATAACATTTTCTTTCTTTTGTTTATTCGTATGAACCACGTTTTGCATGGTGCGCCGCGTCGTCCTTTACGGGCGTCTAAGTTCGATGATCCCGGGCGCTTTGAAAGCCTTTCTCCGTCGTATAGGTTAGACTTTGTTGAATGAAGAATTGAATATGCACAAAACATGTTTACTTACTTGTTGCAAACGGATCAGACGTTTACAATGCTACGAACTTCTGTAACTAACGTTGAAGTCGTATGACGCTTAGGAAGCGAGGATGCTATAGTATCTTTATTGGCGTTGCACGGGAACGCTTTTGTCGTTGTGGGCTTATTATTCAAACAATAATTCTTTGGTTGCTTCGTATGAACGTCGTAATCTTATTGAAAACTAGGAAAAAATCCTGAAAAACGAAACACACGGTAATGTTTTGTCGTTGACGGTTCAAGCGACTCTACGATGACATGCTCATCACTTATTGAGCAAAAAACAAAAGACAAAAAACAAAAAACAAAAAGTACTTAACACTTGGCTAGAAGAAATATCTTTTGAGATAGACATGTGTTCCAACTACGTGGGGACAACTGGTGTCGTCGCTAGTGAGTGAAAGTTCGGTGTACGGTTTGGATTAGGGCCTAATCTAGTCCAATCCGAAACAAATTTGGATTTTAATTTTCCAATCGAATCCAAACCAAATAGAGTTTGAATCCGATCCAATCCAATCGGAATTTTCATACTCTAGATTGGATCCGATTCGAAAATCCGATTTTTAAAACTTAGTTTTCGATGAAATAAATTAAGCACAACAGTGCCTAGTAGATTTTAGGAAATGAGGAATCAAGTGTTGTTAGGGTTTTAGGGGAAGGGTTGAGGTGCTACGCCTGGGGGTTTGGACTAGGCTTTTTTATAAAGAATTCGGTTAAGCTCTTAAGCCCTATACGGATACATAATACGAGGCATATTACCATTTGGTTATATTGGATTTTTGGATCCGATTACCCTCAATCCAATCCGATCCGAAAATCCAAATTTTCAAAAATTTAAATCCGAATCCAATCCGACACGGTTCGAATCCGATCCGAATTACTAATTCGGATTGGATTGGATTGGTTTTGGATTTATCCGACACCTTTCACCCCTAGCGTCGCGTCGGACTAGTTGATAAGCGCCATTGCCGGCTGACCTTCACTTTGATAGGGACCTTCCATTTGGACCTAGCTTACTGCATTGGGCTCGCGTGTTCTGGAAGACTTTCCTTAACACCCGATCGCCTTCAACAAACGACTTGGCTCAACGTTCTTGTTGAAACTCTTTATGACAATCTCTTTGTTGTCTTTGCATGCGTATCGATCTTTAACGTCTCATGATTCTTCTATGGTATCCAAGTCACCGACCGGTTCGTCATGACTCGCTGCTCGGTTGCTAGGCCATACCTGGCAGTTAGAATACTTACCTAGTGGTAAGGCTGTCCTCATGACCATAAACCCGATGAAAAGGGTGTTTGTCCGATCGCAAGGTGCGTGGCGTCGTACGATTTGCTCACAAGATATTGGTAACGCTTACGCCATTTGCCTTTTTAGCGGTGAGACGCTTTTTCAATGTGTCCATGACGATCTTGTTCTTTGGACTCAGCTTGTCCATTGGCCCGAGGATATGCAGGCGTTGATGTCGACGACGTGATGTTCCACTCGTCGCGAAGTGCTTTGTTTATCAGCGATAAATTGCGACCCATTGTCGCATATGATTTCGACGGGACACCAAACCTCGCAAATAATGTTAGTATGCATAAAAGAAATTACCTCCTTGTCGCGTACTGTTGGAAGGAATTTGGCTTCCATCCACTTAGAAAAATAATACGTTATTGCTAACATAAAGACCTTACGTCCGTTGGAGGTAGTTTACCAACTATGTCCATTCCCATTTCATAAAAGGACGAGTTAAAGTCGGATGCAAAATTTCACAAGGTTTGTGCGTCACACCTGCGTGTCGCGATAACTATCATCACTTGGTGACGTGACTGATTGCGTCTTTGCTTCATCGTTGGCGATAATAGCTCATTCTCAATGCTCTATGCCTCTATTGGATAAGCTGCGTCCTCCGGAATGGTTTCTGCACGTCCTTCGTGCGGATCTTGCAACACTTGCCCCCATTGGTCCTTTTCCAGTAACGAGATACGGCCTGACGGATCTTTTGAATAAGCCCTCCTTGAATGATGACATACCTGGATGCTTTGAAGCGAACTCGTCGTGCCTACTGCTTTGTCTTATGGGAGTATATCGTTAGTTAAATAATCGTAAAAAGGTTTTGTCCAACTAACATTTACCTCATCGTTTGCGGAGTGTCATCATTGGTTGCATCGACGTTGTCGTTTGGCTCGTCGTCATCCGGGGCCGACGAGACGTCATCGTTGTTAGCTTGATTGTCGCTTCGATCGATCGTGACTACATCCGCAGCGTCTTTGCATTTGTTTATCGCCGGTGTTGTGATATGGATGATAGGGACGGAAGTGAATGATACGTCTCTCGGGACGATCCCCAGGTTAGCCAACGCATCTCGCTTGCTTGTTCAGTCTCTTGGTATCTCGCATAATGTCAAAAGGGTTAAACATTTTAGTTTTACCTTGTGCGACTTCCAAGTAGAGCGTCATTTTGGAATCCTTAGCGGCGAATTCGCCTTTGATCTGACTGACTATTAGCAACGAATCGATGTAGATCTTTAACGCTTTTGCCCCCAAGTCGCTTGCTAGAGTCATTCCAGCGATTAATGCCTCATATTCAGCCTCATTATTGGTCGCTTTGAATTCGCAACATATGGCTTGCACTATCTTGTCCCCTTGTGGCGACTTTAGGACAATGCCAAGACCTGCACCACGAAAGTTAGAAGATCCGTCAACAAATAAAGTCCATGCGTCGTGATTGACATGATTGATTCGAGCAACTTCGTCTTCCGCGATCTTCTCCGGCTACGGACTAAAGTCCGCTACAAAGTCAGGAGAGCTTGCGACTTAATTGTTCGTTCTTGGTAGGTACTTGATGTAGTAACCACCGAGCGCAATGGTCCACTTTCCCGTGCGACCTGTCAATTCAGGCCTACGCGAAACACTTTTTATAGGATAGTTAGTCATGACAACAACAGTGTGAGTTTTGAAGTAATGTCGTAGTTTTTTAACAACGATGACTAAGGCTAGCACAAGTTTTTCTAGAGAAGAATACCACGGTCTCGGTGTCGCGAGAGCCCTTACTGACATAGTAGATGGGGAGGCTGGCGGCTTTACGCCTCGCGTCAAACGGCGGCGATCGAGATGTTGCCGACGGCAAGGTATAGCCTGGAGCATTTCTCCGTCGCTGGGTTTGGACAGAGCGGAGGAGAAGCTAGATCTTTGTTTAGTGAAGGAGAGTGGTGGTTGGAGTTGGTGTTCGGGGAGGGAGATGGGGTGAGGAGAGAAATTGGAGGGTGCAAGGCGCGGTCGGCGCGCAGAATTTAACGTCGATGGCGGAATTATAAAAAGTTCATTTCGCAAAGAAATTTAGTTTTAGGTTTCATCTCGCAAAAAGTTTCAAAAAGGTTGTAAGTTGCAAAAAAACTTTTAAAAGGTTGTTTTTCGCAAAAAAGTAGTTTTAAAAGGTTGTTTCGACAAAAAACTCTAGTAATATTAATACTAATACTAATAATATGCACAATAATAATATTCTTATGAATTGATTAATATTAATAATAATATTAATACTAATACTAATAATATGCATAATAATAATAATATTCTTATGAATTGAGTAATATTAATAATAATAATATTAATACCGATAATATGCTACATTGTTTAAAAATATTTATTTGGAGTTCTTCACTGCAATTAAAAGTAATACTCCCTTCGTTTCCAAAAGTTCTTCTTACTTTAACCAATTTTCTCTCACTAAATTATTCAAAATAGGAACAAAATAAATCGGAGGAGTATTACTTTTCTATCTTTCAGCTTCTTTCACCAAAAATTACTCTTTTTATCACTTGTCCCCTTATTTTATATTCAATGGGTCAAAAGTACCCTCCAAAAAGCTTAAAAGTGACATTGCCAAAAATCTTAACAATAATAATAATAATAATAATAATAATAATAATAATAATAATAATAATAATAATAATAATAATAATAATAATAATAGTAGTAGTAGTAGTAGTAATAATAATAATAATAATAATAACAAAACAACAACAACAATAATAATAATAATAATAATAATAATAATAATAATAATATAAATATAAATAATAAGTTGTAGTACGAATCGAGGCCGAAATGAATAAGTACGAATCGAACCGATTCGACCCAAGCGAAAATGGTATGACCCGAACCGAACCGATTTGATCCGAATCGAGACCGAAATGAATTTCCATTTATTGATCAAAAGAATAGAATTTTAAATACCTTATGCATAAATGTCCCCACTTTATCTAATTACATACCCTTCTACCCACCTAATCTTTAATTAAAAAATTGCATTGGGAGACAGGGAAAAAAAAGTGTTGCGAACAAAAAAACGGAGGAAGTAGGTAAATTCATGTAAGAAAGTGAAGAAATCATATCCAAAAAAGGCAGCAGGTACAAATGAATTTCCTGTGTTCATAACAAAACGGTAAATTTTTTACAAGCCCATCACAATTCACCATACATGAAACACAGTTGTAGAAAAAACGTACTTTATACCTTCTAGAAACAATTAAACAAACATTACAATTTACAACAGAAAGGAGAAACACAAACAAAGTTACAATTTACAACGAACTTTCCAAAAAAGCACTACTTACCTAAAACTTCCTATTTCATGGAGTTTTCCACTTTTCAGTCCAACTTACTTCAATAAATGTTTGGCATTAAATTCAAAAAAGAAACGATTTCGTCAAGTAAAAAGACAATATGGCTGCCATTTCTTTCAACCGAATGATAAAGACGTCAAATAACGCAGTCTTTATAAACTAACAAAATCCTTCCTCCCGTTATTTAATAATTACGATACGGGTAGCATTTTTTTTAGGAGATGAGGGGAGATGGAGAGAGATGAAAAAAGGGACTCATGTGATAAGGAGATAGATAGAGAGAAAATATAGTCAAATTTAGTAATGTTGCAATTAATATAAAACTAACAAATAAGAGAAATGTTGCAATAATAAAAGAACGGTTCACGTAACAAGCCCAAATATATGGAATATAAATACAAAACATCCCCACTAAAAACAAATAAACTTGAGTTTCCAAAGATTCTGAAATAACGTACGATATATGAGTGTGGAGAAGAATGCTGGTGTGAATAGGTTGGAGTCTTGGAGACCATGGACGCAGTGGTGAAGGTGTCCTGTACTCATTCGAGCCCCGAATTTTCGCTTCCATGGCGGAGGAAGAAGCGTATAAATCTTCAAGTAGTGGGTTGATTGTTGCAGGGGAAAAGAGTTCTAACAAATGCGCATTCAGTGAATTACTATACTCAAGTTAAGCTTAAGAAGCGGGGGTCTCGATATCAAGTACTTCGCCACTGTTTTAGCAATTGGAACTGGAGTGCGATATTGGTATGTATGATCATATACTATTATACTCCATATCTTTAGATTTTGGACTTTCAAAAAGTTGGCGATGTTTGATAGTTCTTAGTTTTCATTAAGATCAAAATAATTGATTTTCTTTTATTTCTTATGCTATTTAATTGCTAGTTGTGTTAGGATCTCTAGCATGGCGAACCATGAGGATTTACCATCCTCGTGGTACTCTCTGCGCTCTATGAGGATTTCCCGTGGATGAGGAGAACTTATAAGGATCCTTAATAATGAGGATGGAGGAGAGAAGCAAGAGAATCGCTCCAAATATGGAGGATTCATAATTTCGCCGATTAAGCTGCTAAAATGGTAGGGACAAAGTAATTTTTCCTTATCTTTTTATTTCTAACTTATAATATTTGGTGGAGCTTCAAAGCAAAAAAAACTATGATTTCCTTTCTTATTTGCCCCAACTTAAGGATCCTCATGGTGGGGAAAATAGGAGGAGATCCTCAAGAAAAGAAGATAGCAAGGAGAGAAGGAGAGAGAAATTCTATGAGGATGGGGAGCTCCCAGCTGAATGTGCTTGAGCATTTTTTTTAGCTTAAATCTTAGTTTTTGCTTACTATGAAATATGAATTGAAGTAAATCGAAGGACGACTACTGGTCAACAACAACAATAAACTTAATCGATGGATTTTTGGGTCGGATCGGGACGTGGATGGTTGGACACGAGGCAATCATGTGTAGTGGTGACAAAATTAAGCTAATTTAAATCTTCAAGGACTATACACAATATTTAAATAATCCAAAATTGGTCCGAATTCAAATCCAACTTGAACCAATTCGATTTAATATTTTAGATGACAAAAATTTGATTTTTTTTTCATAATAAACTAACAATATAACAAACTCAAATATGCTCGAACACAATGAAATAATGTCACATAAAACTTATTGGAGGCCTTCAAATGTTGATTGAAGCAAGCTTTTTCGAACAAAAATAGTTAGCAGCAGATATTAATCACAAATGAATGGAATCGATTTGATGAAAAAAATTTGCAAAAAATTGAATTTTTAATGTTAACGCATCTTGCATGCACCGCATTTCAATCGAAATTGTGATTTCGAGATTTAGGTGAAACACCTACTGCATGCGGAAAATAAACAGCAATTATTGGCCGGAGGCACAAAAAGAGTTTTGAGTGTGAGTTTAATCTCCACTCCGAGATCTAGGTCACCAAATCCACTAACAACGAATTCCCTAATACTCCTCACTCAAGGTACTACTAACTCTAGTAATACTCACCAACACTTAACTATAAGTGTCACTAGTTGCCAATCAATTACAAAGCTCATGTCCCAACCCAACCTCTCTATAATAATGAAAATTACAAGAATTATTCTCCTTAAGAAACACTTCTTAATCAAGGTAGATGATACAATTTTTTCCTAAGTAATTTACTTCGCAATGTCCAAAATACTATGCTATGCCTTATGCCACTAATTTTCAATTTTCTCTTGTAAAGCTCCGATCTAAAATCTTAAAAAAACCATCCCTTTAACAAAGCAAAAGGATACGTTATATATATAGAGCCGGGGAATTTTCCAATACTCAATCTTCCTTGTTAGAGATATGATGAAATCAATTAAGATAAAAACATATTTCTTAACAATAGAAGCAATCTTCCAACAATAAAATATTATCTCTTTGAATCTTTCTTTTTAAAAGAGATAAGTTTTTTTTGTCAAGATAATATTGTATTCGAATATGATGCCTGGGCCTGGGGAATTAGAGAGTGGAATAAATTAGGTTTTCTCTTTCTAGTGAGCATTCTTTTCACTTTTAGAAATTTCATTTGACTTTTGCTTTCCGGGAAATTGAGGCATCTAATAACCTAGAGTCCTAGACTAGCATACTCCTAATTTTTGAAAGAGTAAAGACGTTGAGTTGTACGCCGGATTGGGTAATTGCTAAAAGTAATTTTTTTTGAAATAATGGTGGGGGCCTAGGTCACCCGGACCCCACGTGAGTTGGCCCCTGATTACTTGTTGTAATGCCATTTTAGACCCAAATAAAACTTTCTTTCTAAGAGGTCCTTTAAGTAGGCATGTTGGAGTAATTAAAGTAAAGAAAATATGTCACATAACGTTATTGTAATCACAAACATGACATATGTAACATATAGACTGTTTGCATGTTCATTAGCCAAATATTATGTTACAAGTTGAGTTATAAATACTTTTACCAGTTTATCAATTCTCAATTAAATTCCACTTACACTTACATTTCAAGTAACAATTTCAGCTTTTATGTTTTTCATATTTCTATGACTTTATACTCCATAAAGCCGTGTTCTTACGCGCAATAGTTTGAGAAATTCAATTTAACTTACTAATTTCCTAACTAGTTTTCTCTTTATATTTTCGTTTATCTCACTTTCTATTCAGTTAAGTCCGCCTTAAAGAACACTGACCTAAATATATGAAGTATAGACCCAAAAACCTACCTCCACATTATTTTTTTAGGCACTTTTCTGAAAGGTCAAAAAATCCCAAAAACTGGAAAAAGTAAGAAATCTGAAATGTTCACCATCCTTATTCCTTCCATCCTTTTAACACTTGCCTAAACCTCCCCATTTCTCCTTCTCTTTCTGCCATTAACAATCCTTTCATTTCATCAACAACATCCCATTAAAACCTCTCCTAAATCCTTAAAAAACCACCAAATGGACATAGGCGACAGCAACCGAAACGAAAACGCGCTTGTAAACCCAAAACCTCCGAAACCCTAGACCTCTCTCTCCCACCACCACAACCAC
>CANSZD010004296.1:0-185225 GCA_947648045.1 Beta corolliflora
ACTTTAATCTTATGAGTAATCTCATTTATTTATACCAAGAATCGCATTTATTCATACTCAAGACGTGTAACCCAAATTGTTTATAAAGTAACTCCAATTTATCAATATTTGAAAACTCCTTATCTATTCCATGTCACGATTAACTCCATTGTTCACAAAGTTAGATTATCAACACTATAATTCATTTATTCATAATGTAGTAATCACATTTGTTCATAAGAGCGACATCATTTAATCATACGAAAGGAACTCTAACCTGTTCACAAAGTAATCCCATTTATCTAGAAGTAGTAACTCCATATCTTTCTGTTGAGTAATCCCATTTAATCATAAGGACAACCCTATTTCACATACGAGTAACCCCACCTATTGGTCTACAAAAAGTAGACTCATTTCTTCGCTACAAGTAAGCTGACTTAATCCGCTACTGAAAGTAACCCCAATAGTTCAAAAGTAAACTTCCATTTCTTCAGATAAGTACTCTCACTTAATCACATGACAACCTCTATTTAATCATAAGGAGTGTCCCTGACCATTCACAAAAGTAACCTCATTTATTCAGACGAGTAACCTCATTCGCTCACATGAGTAACCTTTGTTTAATCATACGACAACCCTATTTAATCATACGAGTAACCCCGATTTTTCACAAAATGTAACCTCCTATTTCTTCATAATGAGTAACCCTATCTGCTTATAAGAGTAAACTCGATCTATTCCTCAGTTATAAAAGTAACCACATTTATTATAGAAATAATTCTTTATTATTAAAAGTAACCACGATATTCATACAAGTAATTCATTACAAGAGTAACTCCATTTTTGTTTCATAAATATTTTACAGACAAACGTTAACTCGTAAAAGTGCAATGCCTCACAACTCACCTAATATATTTGTAAAATTCAAGTTGGGGATGAAAATTTGGCTCGATAGCTTCAGCCGCTCGGTCAAAAGTCCCATTCCAATGAGAAACGAGCGAGATATGACCTTTGAAAATGAGCCGAGATTGGCCGAAAAATGACGCGCGTGCGGCCGCACCTTTATTTATGTGTGTGGCCGCCACACGCAGACGCTTTGATAAATTGATCGGTTTACCTCATAGCTTATCTCATAAACTTCTAAGTTTACTCCCATAGCTTATCTCATAAACTTCTTTGTTTACACCCACATATTGATAAGTTTCAGGTCCTGGGTTAATAACTTGGTACCCTAAATTGATAAGTTTTGTGTGCTATAAACGGATAAATATAATGTACTTAAACTGGCATAAACATGCTCTTAACTGATAAATATATGACTTTGTTTGATACAAACATGTCTTAAATCGTTAAAATGTCATAACTTAAAGTTCGCCTACTACGAAAATGACCAAGACGTGTCTCAACCAAAACGCTTTGTTTTAAACCTTATTTGAACCGCTGCGCTAGTTCCCACCTATTACTCATAGCGTATACGACAAAATATATTCTTTCGTCATGGCAAAAGCTTATACAAAGAGAATGGAGGATTCATTTAAATTAACAACATTAGTTCACTATGTTTCTCCCTTAGACCCACTCCATATTTATTAGCTAGAAGTTAATATGTTTCTAAAAAAGATATTTTCTTGATGTAAAGAAGTTAAGATTTTTGTAATGATAATTAATTTATTACTATATATCGATTATTTAGCATCCGTAATTTTGCAAAATAGATAATTTTTTACAATATGTCTAAAATAATTTTGTAGCCATTGCAATCTTTTAACCATTAGTTATTATATTTTATATTAAATTAAGAAAAAAAAAAATTATCACCATAAATCCTTAAATTTGGAAGTGCCTTTCCCTATTAATTTGCAACGATTTATTTATAAATAATTTGAAATTTCAATTTCAAAGAGCAATCTTGCTCATTGAAGTGTACCGTGGTATTTTTCATATTTCCTACTTTAATCGTATGCGCGTTTACCAATGCAGTTCTTTGGTCTTAAATATCTTTTTTTTATAATTATAAAAATCATAACGATTATACATTAATAAACATGACTAATTTTTTCTTATATATGGAGAAAAAATTTAGAAGATTCTCAATTGTGAATAATGTCACGATTCTAAGTCAGAAAGATAAAAAAATTACAGAGGGAATCATTACAACGAAAGCAATAAAAAAACATGATAAAGAAATAATTAATACAAAGATTTAAATGGTCTTACCAATAATATACTATTGGCTAATACATAGGTTAATTAGGGAGAAACATATTCCTTTGACTTCAAGAAGGTACAAAAGAATGTAGTTAAATATGTAACAAGGAATTTACTTTGTAGTACTCCGAAACCAAACAAACAAACTAGCCCAAGATACAGGTCCAAATTCAAAGCATCCTAATAAGTTGTTTGAACATCAAAATATTTGAAATTTTTTATAAATATAAAAATATATATTTGAAAATCATAATTGAACGGAACCATTCTTCCACTAATTGAATAAAAATTATATATGTTTCCTCCATTTAGCGAAATATGTTTAAAAAACCCCGAAAACTTGGATTATTCTAAATGGAATCCGATAATAATTAGGGGTAGATAATGAAATCAATGGGCCTATCTTGAGAGTTTAAAGAGTTACTATATTTTGAGTTACTAAAGATCTTTCCTTACTTCTAAATGAAGTTTGTAGTACAGTTAACAATAATTAAAAGAACCATCTTCCAATAATTTTACGAAAATGGGGAATTATCAAAGAGAAATATGTCAAAAAAATCCCGAAAACTTGGGATTATTCTAAATGAAGTTTGACAACTAGGTAATGAAATCAATGGACCTAGCTAGATTAACGAGTTACTATATTTTTTTTAAAAAAATAGTACGCTTTGTTACAAAAGATTCTTGTTACTTGGAAGTGAAGTTTGAAGTACCAGTTAACAATCAGATAGTTAGAAACAAAATTAGGGTGATAACATATCTTCTCGTTCTTTTAAGATTTTACATTTACAATTAAGAGAGATAGAGAGAGAGTGAGAAAGCGAGTCCATTTTTTTTAACTAATTAACTAGCTAGGAGAGAATATCGTTGTGAGAGAGTATAGAATTATGTTGGTCCAACAATCAAATCTTTCTAGATATCAACCAATCAAAACATTTTAAAAGTTATGTTTGTTTTTCATTAATCCCCAATCCCCCCTAAATTTTACGGGGTTGTGAGAAAGTTGTATTGCCACGTGGCCCAATAGTTGTACCAAAAAATTCCCGCTATTTGTACTAATACTTTTAGTGGAAAACCATGTTTTTCTTTGAGCGATCTTCAACAATAGGCATGATTACTTGTATGTGTAAAAAAAAGAGAGTTATGATGCATGTAATGTGTAGAAAGTGATGATCAACACCTTTGTATTATTTCATTATATAGGTTCAACTTCTTGACAATAATAATTGTAGATATATCAAGTTGTTGGACATAAATTGTAATTTACTGAAAAAAGACATTTAGCATAGACAATGAAACTCCAATGTCATTATCTTAAAAAAAGTTGAAGACAAGCAATATTTCACAATATATAAGAACAAAGAGAGCTGATATGAGTCAATGGAGAAAATAATGGAATTGATAATCGTTATGATATGGAAAACCAATACCCTAAAATCACTACCATAAACAGTGATCATGTTGCAACATGATCGACTGCACATGTGCCTACCGCCAACAAGCACCTCAAGGATTAGTACAATGTTGATATTTTATGTGCACTCAAAAGAGATCGAATGAATGAGCGTATACCCAAAATAGAGAATGTAAAAAGAGCTGATAATTGGTGTTATGTGATTTTTTGGGTGATCATCAAAGTGAATGGAGGCTTGGTGTATAATTGAAAATAAAGATAACATAATCGGGTGAATTGTTTAGTAACGGTTACTTGATTGAAATAATCATTTATTGAATATAAAAGAAAAAGGTTTTTGCTTGGTCGCCACAATCCAATAGACAGTATCCACACGTGTAGATCTTATCAGGCAAGGTGTGAAAAGGAGAGTAACTATACATATATAGAAGATATTTCTCGTAAGATATTTTCTTATACGACAAAGACACTTTCCTTTCCAAAGTCTATCCTTATAACATCTAAACTTTGAAGCTTATTCCCAACAATATCTTATATAGGCGCGCAGGTTGTTTATCTAGCTAAAATCCTTTTATCTAGCTAAAATCCTTTTATCATGTTAACAAGAACTCACAAGAGTGATATATGTTTATGATAATGTTATCATATAATAAAAGATGCATGGAATAGTACGGATCGTCATCAAGTGGGATAGCTTAAGTAACGTGAAGTCTCTCTCTTTACAACCATACATAATATTCCTATTGCTTCAGCCAGTAATGGGATCCAAAATTGTGACCCAACGTATATTATACTCTGAGTCTTGTCAAAGCATATGATATAGTTCAAATTATATGATCTCTCAAGAAAACGACCCTAAAATTAGAAATATGCAGACGAATTATATGGTCCCATGCAGGTAGATGATATATTGATATACTAGCAACTGTATACGATGGTTGGAATATATGCAGCACGGGAAGATGGTCATTGTAAAGTCTCTCTCCTTCTTAAATTACCAATTTAGAGCATAAGATTGATGCATTACACTGCAGTCTACAAAATTATTGCTGTTCATACTTCATGAGATCATGCATGGACCCCCTCTACGAAATGTTGTTAGTGCATGCACATTAATTGTAGGGTTTAGCATAGAGTGAAATACTTGATGTAAAAAAAAAAAAAAAAGCTTGTTAGCAATATATATGTATGATGAAAGACAGATTGAGTGATTTGAATATTTTAAAACTCTACTAAATCAATTAGCATCTTTTATAGAAAAATTAAATATGAAAAAAATCCCCACCTCAAAAGAGCCTCTAGTAAAGATATCTCATGATGACTCGAGGTAATAAGGACTTTGGCTTACCACTAGTGTTGAATAGATGCAAAGTATTAATGATATAAATAAGATGTTAGGTAAATGGAAACAAATGTGTTGCCAAGTAGTTTGCCTATTTACTCATGTGGGAAAATGAATATTCACAAGCCCCACATGAAAATTAAGAGAGTTTTTACTTGATTTATTAGTGTGAGAACTCCAAGTAGTGTTTGAATTGCTCCCACTTTGAATTACGCTAGATCTAGTAGTTTTGCATGTTATTTAATTGCAATCTTTTTACGTACATCTTTTAGGCTTTTAGCATGTCCATGATTATATTTTGGCTTGTATGAGTTTTATATTTCTTATTTTACGTCAAGAGTATTCCTCTAGGACTAGAGGTTGGAATTAAGACCTCTAGATTACCGAGTACTGACCAAACTCGATTATAACACACGTAATTCCCTGGATTTTGCATGCTATAGTTTTCTTGGTAAATTTTTAAGGCTTAATGTTGTGCTTGGCCTTTTGCCAGATCTTTAATCGATCGCTATTTGGCATATTAGGGTTTCCTTAAAATTTAGGTAAGTTCTTGATGTCATATATATATATATATATATATATATATATATATATATATATATATATATATATATATATATAGTGAGTTCATATGAGAATGCATACTTATATGAGAAATGAGAATGGATTTTACGCGCTTATAACTCTAATGAACAAGTGATGTAACTCTAATGAAAAAGTGATGTAAGCTCCAAAAAAGAATATTAGAAAAAAAAAATTAAAAAAAATTTTTTTTTTTTTGGGCTCAAAGTTTTTTCGGGGGTATAACTCTAATGAACAAGTGTTGTAACTCTAATCCAATCATGTGGTTGAGATTCATTCTCATTTCTCATGTAAGGATCAGCTTTCTCATGTGATCTTGATATATATATATATATATATATATATATATATATATATATATATATATATATATATATATATATATATATATATATATATATATATATATATATATATATATATATATATATATATATATATATATCATATAACTAATATATAAAGCAGAGTACAAAATAAAGTTAGATCGCAAGACCGCGACATTTGGCAAAAGTCATATCACGAGGCTGCAAACATTTGACAAAACCCATATCACGAGGCCGCGACATTTGGCGTCCTCATTGGTGGACGCCATTTGTCGCGCTCATTAAGTGCCATATCATTTTTTTTATATATAAATAGAGTTCTTAATTGATTAAAATACAAATAGAGTTTAGGATAAGAATAAATAGAGTTGGGTTCACAATGAAAATCTAAAATATAGTAAATTGATTATAACTTTTAATATATAGTTCGTAAAATTATAATTTTTGTACCATTATAAAGTGTTTAAAAAGTACTTTAAAATAAGATCCATTTATACTATATTTAAAATTTTATATTAAAGTAACCTATAAAAGGAAACATTGACTATATACTAACGTATTAAAGTAACCTACTGCAATTGAAATTAGCGATTCAATTAACCTACTGCAATTGGAATTAGGGATTCAATTAGAATTAGGATTGTTATAAGATATTCAATTAGAATGTGGTCGCCATTTATATAAAGCAGAGTACAAAAGCCAGCTCACGAGGTCGTGACATTTGGCGTTCTCATTGGACGCCATTTGTCGCGCTCATTAATTGCCATGTCATATTTTTTTTGAATATAAATTGAGTTCTAAATTGATTACAATACAAATAGAATTTAGGATAAAAATAAATAGAGTAGCGTTCACAATGAAAAACTTAAATATACTAAATTGATTATAACTTTTAATATATAGTTCGTAAAATTATAATTTTTGTACCATTGGAAAGTGTTTAAAAAGTACTTTAAAATAAGATCCATTTATACTATATTTAAATTTTTTATATTAAAGTAACATATAAAAGGAAATATTGACTATACTAACGTATTAAAGTGACATACTGCAATTGGAATTAGCGATTCAATTAGAATTAGGGTTAAAGTATAAAAGTAACCTACTGCAATTGGAATTAGAGATTCGATTAGAATTAGGGTTGGTCGCGACATTTGGCGTCCTCATTGGACGTCATTTGTCACGCTCATTAAGTGACATGTCATATTATTTTTTAAATATAAATAGAGTTCTAAATTGAATAAAATACAAATAGAATTTAGGATAAGAATAAATAGAGTTGGGTTCACAATAAAAAACTTAAATATAGTAAATTGATTACAACTTTTAATATATAGTTCGTAAAATTATAATTTGTGTACCATTGGAAAGTGTTTAAAAAGTATTTTAGAATAAGATCCATTTATAATATATTTAAAATTTTATATTAAAGTAACATATAATTTCTGCATGATAAAGTGAATGTTTGAATCATATAGTGAGAATCTGCATGATATAGTGAGTGTCGAAATGATATAGTGGATTGTTCAGAAATGATGAAGTTTCTGCATGATATAGTATGTTCCTGAATGATATAGTGAGTTTCTTCATGACATATAAATTAGAAACCAACGTCAAAGATAATGACAAAATCATATTATAATTTTTAGTTGTTCTATATCAGACAAAAATAACGGCAAAAAATAGGGGTGTTAATATTTAAAAACTCTACCTCTTCTTCACGAAAAAGCCCGGGCATTTGCCCGGGTCCCAATACTAGTAACTAATATATAAAGTAGAGTACAAAAGCCAGATCGCGAGTCCGCGACATTTGGCAAAAGCCATATCACGAGGCTGCGACATTTGGCAAAACCCAGGTCACGAGGTCGCGACATTTGGCGTCCTCATTGGTGGACGCCATTTGTCGCGCTCATTAAGTGCCATGTCATATTTTTTTTTAAATATAAATAGAGTTCTTAATTTATTAAAATACAAATAGAGTTTAGGATAAGAATAAATAGAGTTGGCTTCAAAATGAAAAACTAAAATATAGTAAATTAATTATAACTTTTAATATATAGTTCGTAAAATTATAATTTTTGTACCATTAGAAAGTGTTTAAAAAGTACTTTAAAATAAGATCCATTTATACTATACTTAAAATTTTATATTAAAGTAACCTATAAAAGGAAACATTGACTATATACTAACGTATTAAAGTAACCTACTGCAATTGGAATTAGCGATTCAATTAACCTACTGCAATTGGAATTAGGGATTCAATTAGAATTAGGATTGTTATAAGATATTCAATTAGAATGTGGTCGCCATTTATATAAAGCAGTATAAAAGCCACTCACGAGGTCAGTGACATTTGGCGTTCTCATTGGACGCCATTTGTTGCGCTCATTAATTGTCATGTCATATTTTTTTTGAATATAAATAGAGTTCTAAATTGATTACAATACAAATAGAATTTAGGATAAAAATAAATAGAGTTGCGTTCACAATGAAAAACTTAAATATACTAAATTGATTATAACTTTTAATATATAGTTCGTAAAATTATAATTTTATACCATTGAAAAGTGTTTAAAAAGTAATTTAAAATAAGATCCATATATACTATATTTAAAATTTTATATTAAAGTAACATATAAAAGGAAATATTGACTATACCAACGTATTAAAGTGACCTACTGCAATTAGAATTAGTGATTCAATTAGAATTAGGGTTAACGTATTAAAGTGACCTACTACAATTAGAATTAGTGATCTAATTAGAATTAGGGTTAAAGTATAAAAGTAACCTACTGCAATTGGAATTAGGGATTCAATTAGAATTAGGGTTGGTCGCGACATTTGGCGTCCTCATTGTACGCCATTTGTCGCGCTCATTAAGTGCCATGTCACATTATTTTTTAAATATAAATAGAGTTCTAAATTGATTAAAATACAAATAGAGTTTAGGATAAGAATAATTAGAGTTGGGTTCACAATGAAAAACTTAAATATAGTAAATTGATTACAACTTTTAATATATAGTTCGTAAAATTATAATTTTTGTACCATTGGAAAGTGTTTAAAAAGTATTTTAGAATAAGATCCATTTACAATATATTTAAAATTTTATATTAAAGTAACATATAATTTCTGCATGATAGAGTGAATGTCTGAATCATATAGTGAGAATCTGCATGATATAGTGAGTGTCGAAATGATATAGTGGATTGTTCAGAAATGATGTAGTTTTACGCATGATATAGTATGTTTTCGAATGATATAGTGAGTTTATTCATGACATATAAATTAAAACCAACGTCAAAAGATAATGACAAAATCATATTATAACTTTTAGTTGTTCTATCTCGAGCAAAAATAACGCCAAAATAGGGGTGTAAATATTTAAAAACTCTACCTCTTCTCTTCACGAAAAGTCTCGGGCATTTACCCGGGTCCCAATATATATATATATATGTATATATATATATATATATATGTATATATACATATATATATATATATATATATATATATATATATGTATATATATATATATATATATATATATATATATATATATATATATATATATATATATATATAAGTTGCGGAAGCCTGTCTAATGGAGGTGAACCTATCATGTTTTTAATTATTGATCATGGAGGAGATGCTTTGTAACCAGTATATCTACTCATCAGAATTTGCGTTGGATCTTCACTATTTGAGTAAGTTGCTGAAGCTCGCTTGAAAAGTTTTGAGTAGAAGTTCCTCCTATCCATTAGAAAAAAAGAAGGGCAAAAGAAAAAGGGTGTATCATTGTTGGTCAGTGCCAAAAAAGTAATGCAAAGGCTAAAATTCGGTATAAGATATTCTAAGAGGAAAGAAGGGGGAAAACCGTGTTTTATCACCAACTGATCAATGCTGAAAAAGTTGGTTAAAGTCGGAATTCGGTATAAGGTAGTAGCTTTTGAAACAATGATAATACAAGCTAAGGTAGTTTATATATGGCAATGTTTTTTATTTTTTTTGTTATCGTAAAAAGTGATTTTTTGATAAGGTAGTTCACGGGGCGGAGCCGAGCGGGGGACATGGGGACGGATGTCCCCACCTTAAAAAAATAATTTTACGGTTTTTAAAAAAAAAAAAAAGAAAAAAAAGGAAGGACGTCGGAGTATGCAGAACGCGTGAAACTTAAGTCCGAAACGAAGAGAGAATTTGAGGAACCAAGGAAGGAGAGAAAGTTTAAAACCCTAACTCCACGCCACGAGCCGCCGCCCACGGAGCGAGCGAGTCGTCCGGACAAACCACCGAGCCTGTGAGGAACGAACTACGGCGGAAGGAGAAGGAACCCGGCAACACGACCAAACGAAGGAAGGAGAGAAAGTGGAGAAAGTGAGAAAGTGAGAAAGTGTTGGTGCTACAGGCTCTAGTTTATCTTGCCGCCGTCGTTGGCTACCTTGATGTCTAGGTATTTTTCTCTCCTATTCCGATTTCCAAGTTCAATTAATTTTGCACCTTTTAATTTGTTTTTTATGAATCCGAGGGTTGAATATGTTGGTTAGTTCGTGAATTCGAGATTATTTTTGAGATAGCTCGTACTTGTACTTCGCCTCAGTATTAAATTGAAATTCATTCAGGTAGTGTTTGGATTCAAGCATTTTATTTCAAATGCTTCATTTCAAATACCAACATTAAATTCCAAATTCACTGTTTGGGGAAAACCTACGAATTTCAAGGTAAATCCATTTCAAATTGACTCTATTTTTCACCAAGTATTAGGAAGCTTGGTTTTGGATTTTTTGGGAGAGGATATGTCTTACATGAGTGTTGGCTCAATAAATGAAAATTCTTGGTGAATTAGGAGTATCTCCAAGAACTCGCTTTCCGAAAAAATTAATGTTCGAGTTATTGATTGGTTGATGGAATAGGAGTGGTAGCTTTAGTAATCTCTACTGGGAGTACCATTTGAAACGGTTGTCATGAATCGACAACTCCATCCTACCTATCCATAATCCCTACCTTTTAAAAAAAAAGCTCGACAAGGGATCTTTATTTAGAATGAAGAGTTTCAAATTTGTGGATAGTTAAGAAAGATAAGCATCGGGGCATGTAAGTTGCAACTATTTCCTGACATTTTTAGAAGAGTTAATGTGTTTTCTTGCCTCTTGGATTTTCTCTTTAGGCACATAAGTGGAAGGCTGTTCATAGCACTACATGGATGAATGAATCTTAATTTAAGAGTATTGTTCAGAGAATGAGGCCTAATATCTATTGGCAACAACTTGAATAATATCACTTTCGAAGATAATGATGATTATACTCTTTTTCTTTTGAGATAAAAAAATGATGTTTACACTTTTATTACTTTGGAATTTTGGATGTAGAACATTAAATATTAAACAATTTGTAGCCGTAGTGTTTTTTTTTTTCCAAATAATACACGACGTTCGGAATTTTGTCCCCCACTTTGAGAATCCCAGCTCCGCCATTGGTAGTTTGTGCTTTTTTTTTAAAAAATATAGTTTTTACTAATAGGCAATCAAAAATAGTAATGTCCCTTTGAGATAAGGAGCTCCTAATTACTATTTGTAACTTCTCCAAAAATAAATCAAAGTTGTTAATAATCAAATTTGGGAATTAATAAGCTTGAAAATCAAAATGTTGTAATTAAAAAGGCCATTAGAAAAATCTTGTAATTAAAAAAGTTGAAGTATATAAAATATCATGAAAAAAATCAAAATAAGAGATCCAAAAGGTTCTTATAAAAAGAATCTTCTTAAATCACAATTATTTCCTCCGCCTTTTTATTAGTTTCTCTTTTTTGCACGTAGTTTTTTGGTAAAACAAT
Organism: Beta corolliflora; assembly: GCA_947648045.1. Lineage (NCBI taxonomy): Eukaryota > Viridiplantae > Streptophyta > Magnoliopsida > Caryophyllales > Amaranthaceae > Beta > Beta corolliflora. Next base: position 11,682 of record CANSZD010004296.1, read on the forward strand.
GTTGTGGGACTGAAAGGAAGAAAACTATTATTTTATATTAAAGTTGGAATGTGTGTGATGGAAAGTTAGTGATCCCATTTCAAAAATAGAAACAAAAGAAATGGGTAAACTAATAAGCTGACATCACAAAAAGAATACTGAATTAATAAAACCAAGGGAGTATAATTTAAATTTGCTATAAATTTCATTAATTTATAATATTATATCGTAATATACCTTGACAGATGTATGTATAACACATCAAGTCATCAACAACTTAACAAAAATATATATATTAATGGTGTTAGGGTGATGACATAAAGTAGAACTAGTTTATAGACCTTAGGTACCTAAAGTGGAAATATTCAAACATGAGGTATTCAAAGTAGCTAGAGATACCCAAATTTAAAGTACCCAAAGTGAACTTTGTCGAACTTTAGGTACCCAAAATGAAAAAAAAATCAAATATAAGCTTGACCTAAAAAATCAAGTGTGCAACAGTGCAAGTATTTGAGGATGTGGTATATTACTTCGTCCATCTCCTTTTACTTGCAACATATGCTTTCTCATTTCATGAGTTTTTCTTTGTAATTTTATACTACGTAAATAACGATGTTAATGTTCAATTTTAGTGTTGAAAATTGTAGAAAAGTAAATTTGAGTAAGTATAAATAAACATAATTTTCATCTCTTCATTTTTAGAAGGCATATATAATTTTCGAGGTCGAAAATGTTATTACAATAGTATTTTGAAGATAAATCTAATGATATAAATTTATACTCTTTTATTCCAGAAAAGAAATTGATGCATAATATGATGAAAGAACATCAAGAATATGTCGATCACATTATTAGAGATATTTGATCAAAGTAAATTTCCCAAAAAATATATATAAATACCTTATATTTTAGAGAGGGAGGAGCTAGTAGCCTAGTATACAACTAACACAAGGTCTCATAGACTCATAGTGACAACAAGTAGATGAAAAAATGACAATAACCATTTTGTCCACAACGATTTTACAAAGGAAACGATATAATCCAAGGTAAGAAAATGGCATGCAAGCATCAGCGTTATGATAAGTACAATTGCATGCCATGTCATGCCAATCTATGCTTGCATGGCAGTATAGTACTAAGCATATCATTGGAGTATTGAGTATTTTTTCCTTGTCACCCTCCAACTGACAGCAATTACCTTCACGCGCTTCTCTAAGCTTCGTGTATAAAAGTTTTAGTAGTTATTAATCATATATAGACACAACTTTATCCTAGATTTCCTTCCACCCGTGTTAGACTAGTACTACTTTTGACATCAAAAGTGCTATTTGCTGACGTCAAAATCTTTAAAAAAGAAAAAAAGGTACATAAAAAAAGTTGTATTTTCATAACATGAAACTGTTAGAATGTACTAAAAAGGTAAATAGCTAGTTGTAATTGTTAGTATTTAAATTTTGGAATCAACCTATTGACATTTTTGTAAATAACCAAATAGTCCCTTTTTTCTTTTGTATAGCACTCAGTGTGCACTTGAAAACATCGAAAATGTGCTCCCTATTGCCATTTACACAACATCTATGCGCATGTAAAAGAGTGCGTATTCACATTCCTGTATTTATAATTTCCAACAACACTATCAAGTTTATTACAAACGATAATTTGCAACTGCTTATCTATTATGATTGTAAATTGCTTATTTTCGAAAATGTGACATCAACTATTTGATTTATTCTTGCTTATTAATATGAAAAAATTTACTCAACAAAGATAATCCTTTTCTATAATATAAATTCGTTGAATTTTAATGGAAGATTATGTTGTGCAACTATGCATGCTCTACCTTGCTATTTAAAGTATGTGCTTGAGTGCTTCCTTTAAGCATTTACCATCAAAAGGAAATAAAGATGAATGAAACGTTACAATAACTTAAACAATTACTATTTGGAGTATGTAAAATCGTTTTTCCAAGTTATTTCATTAAAGATTTGTGTTATATTCTTTTCACATAAAATATACCTACACGAACTTTTTTTTATTAGTTAGAAGTAATAAAAGTACTTTAGATTTTGATTAGCTCTTATATTCATGAGTAAACTTATCATAGGAGAGATAAGTTGTTTTTCTCAAGGTATAGTAAAACCAACATAACCTAATTGATTTTCAAGAGATAGTGGAGGTTGTCTTGTAGTATCACCCTTTAATCCTTTATGACCAAAGAACTAATTAATTAATAGCTATTGCTATGATATTTATTTGTACATCATAAATATACCCATCACAGAAAAATGTAACTCTTATGTTTTCTTTACCTTATTTAACTCAAAAATTCATTATTTATTTTTTATTAGAGTCAAATCGGACTAGCTAGATCAAACCAAAATAAACATAAGATAAGACCAAATCATGCCTATTTATTTTCATTTACTTTTTTTTTATAAGGTAAGATGAAGTCTCTTACAAGTAGGAATTGGAGATTTCTCCTGCAGTGAGACTCTATCCCAGTGATCTTGTAATTTGGAATCGGAGGGGATGCCAACACCACCAGCTTATCACCCGTCGCTTCATTTATTTTCATTTACTTGTTACGAATTACATTTAATATTATACCAAGTAGAAGTTACAAAAATCGCACTTTTAAAATATACACGTCGAATCGAATCCGATAAGATTACACATGAATCTTAAATTAACTAGGTTCAAATCAAATTGATGATTTCTTTTTTTTTATAAAATAGTACTCCAAGGACTTACGGGGTTTAGATTCAGAGAGGTGGATTTGACACCCAAATCAACATGCAAAATGGAGAAAACGAAATCCAGGAGTGGTGACATCACAAAAGCATGCAGAAGAGAGAGAATTTAAGTACTTCAAACAATAAGCCATCAGCCATCAGCCATCAGCCATGCACACTGAAATTGAATTTTATCTCCCCACTATTACAGTCTACTGCTGTGAGGTAGGGCTGAGCTCAGTACTGCAATAAGAAAGAAGTTGTCAGATTTCATTTGTGAAGATTTGGATAAAAAGACGAATTTAGATGACGTGAGAGAGATTTACCGTGAAGCGTGCTTTGAAGAATTTGGAAGGCGTGTGATGTTTACCTTTGCATTTACTACTATATTTCTATCTATCTATCCCATTTCTTCCTCTTGTCCATGTGAAAGAAGCCCAATCTTAACTTTTTGCATTTTTTTTAATTCAATTCACCTTATTCATGTTAGAATGACTCACACTTTAATTCAATGCATGAACAACTAACCTACTATTAGTATGAAGTATTACATTGAATTGAATTCTTTTTCTTTGGATAGGTACAAGTAAGATGTTACTATGTTAATAATTGATGGATACAGCTCGATAAAATTTTGATATGGAAGATGTTTAGTTTTCATTGGGGGGAGTAAGCTAGTATTAATCTAAGCACAAGTTATCCATGAGTATATAGGGTGACACTTTCATAGGAGCTCACACATCGAATCATCCATTGTCCAACTACACATAACGACACATCCACACTCACAAAGGTCATATCGGTCGGTCGGGGATCCAAAGATAACATGGTACTCCGTCTCGGTCTCAAAGACGGCTTTATGTTAGCATCCTCAATTAAGTGCCTATATTGCAATAACGCATGAACCGGGGAGAGAATTAGTGCAAAGGCGCAATACAAAGTGGCAAACCTTTGGACTTGCATTGATGCTCCAAATATCAACCCAAGATTGGTGGAAATTATCAAGATTACAACCTTTACCAAGCATGTAATCGCGGTTATATGTTTGGTGTTTTTATGTGTTCAATGAGTCAACTTAATATGTATGGTAAATGACATATTTCATATCAATAAAATTAGCTTTTATATCAAAAGTAAAATACTGGTTTTACTATCTTTGTTTAGGCTTTTGCTTTTATTTAGCATTAAACGTACCCAATATAAATAGCTAATTTACCCTAACACATTTATAAAACTATCAACAATCTTAATACCAACATAAACAGCTAATAATAATACACAAAACTGGTCAACCAACCATATAAGATAGCCAAAAACTAACAACCCCGTGTCAAACGCCACTCAACTTAGACTCGAATAATATCTGAAACTACATGATTTGAATTGGAAACACGTAAATTTTGACTTGACCTAAAAAAATATTGACTCAAAAAGATTTATCTTCCATAAGAAGCTAATTGACGTGGACCAAAAGTAAGTCGACTTAAATTAACCTTACCCAATGGGTTTAATTGACTACTTACACCAGTTTCAAGCGAGAAGTATAAAATAATTAGATAAAAATAAAGCATTCTTACCTTGACTTTGAATCACATCGTATCGGTATAGAATTAGATTGTAGGATCGCGATCTACGAAATAAAAAAAAAATGTTATATAATTATGCTAGATTAGCTGATTAATATGGTACACCTACCCCAAGACTTCTTTTAATTTTTCTCATTGCTCATCTTGGTTTACTATTCTCATAGTACATTTGGATGGACGATGGATGTTATACTTAAATTATGCTAAAAATATTGATAGCTAATATGTTAATCAATAATTTTCAATATCATTTTATGAAATTATTTAACTTATCTTCATCTTTATAACATGCATACCCTAAGCAGTACATAGTCAATATTTAAATTCAAAATCCGAAAGTACTTGAGAACATTGCATATGTAAAGATGAGATCAACATGAGATACTGATTTGAAAAATTCAACAAAATTTTCATCATTTGCTAATCAAATACTCTCTTTTGTGTTTTTAGTTTGCCTATTTTGACTATGCGCGTTTGTCAATACACTTCTTTGACCTTTAATATCATTCATTACATATTAGTAAATATAATAACGATTTAACAAAGTACTCACTGAGACGAATCAAATAAAACCGTACATGACCATATTTTTTCTTATATATTGAGAAAAATTTGGAAGATTCTCTCTAATTGTAAATAGTGTCCAGATTCTAAATGAGAAAACTAAAAAATGACAGAGGAAGTACTTCAATAATCACGAACTTTATCAACGTTTTAAAATATCCGTATTACCAACTAATTGAATATTAAACATATTTAGGTTATAAAATAAAAGGTCAATAGAAGCAAATACACAAAAGTCAGAGATATATACTGCTGGCATGACACAACAAGAGATCAGAAGAATTTTAGACATCTCTCGGTTTCAGCCTTGTGTACTCTTCCCTTTAAGTACCTAGGTGTGCCTATTTGTTTCAAGAGGATTTCAAAGAAAGGATTGTGATAATTTGACCGAAAAAATCACCGCTAGAATTAGGAGTTGGAGCAAAGAGACACCTATCCTATCTCGGGAAGAGTAGTGCTAATCAACTCGCTTTTGTCGAGTCTTCATGTTTATTGGTCTCAAATCGATGGTAATCCCAAAAAGAGTTATGCATGATATAAACAAGAATATGTAGGGCATATCGTAGGAGGGGGAATATTTCGACCAAAGACCCGGCAATATTCGGTGGGATCGGTGTGCACCCTAAGGAAGTCTGGAGGATTAGGGATGAGAAGGATCATCCAAAGGGAATATTCTTTTGCTCTTGGAAGGTATGTTTGAAGTTGTTTCGCAAAAAAAGACAGTTTATGGCTCAGATGGATAAATGATGTTTATATTCATGATGCCAATTGGTGGACATATGATCCTCCACAAGATAGTAGCCGGTACCGGCGTAAAATCTCGTGAAATGAAGGAAAAATTAAAATCAGTCTTCTCGTAACAAAGAATCGAGAAGCTTGCAAAACTACTCAATTCAATGTCGTTATAAAAGTCGGTGGGAGATTACCCAAGGGTGAACTAGAGGTGTTTTGTTTGGAATAGATTTTCAGTCCCAAAGCACAGATTCATCTGTTGGCTAGTTATGAATGAAAGATTGAACACTACTGAGAGGATGTTTAAAATTGGTGTTGCTGCTGATCCAAATTGCAAGCTATGTGGTCTCAGGGAGGAAACACATACTCATTTATTTTTCTCATGTGAGTTCGGTAGAAGGTCCGTTGCCCTAAATATTTCAAGATGGATGCAAATGGATAATTTTGGAGATGACACAACCAACAAGTATAGAGAAGATCAACAGAGGGAGAGGTTCGAGATTTCAAAAAAATGTTCAACTAACTCGTCCTCTGCTACTATCTACCGATTTGGATTGCCGTAAATGATGCTATGTGGAATGGCAAAGTTGATAGGATCACTACTCATGTAAATAGAATACAAAAAGTGTGTATAGATAGAGTTTATAGTATAATTCCTCAAAAGGTTACTAGAAGAGAGAGAGATTGGCTAAGAGAGCTTACTTGTAATATGCCAATTTGTAATTAGCTTGTTTCTTTGGTTTTATGGCCTTGGTTTTGAGGGAGTCCAACCTAGTTGGTTTGCCTCTTCCTTGGTGCATTGTGTTAGAAACAAAGTAATTGAAAAACAAAATGAAATTACAGAAACTAGACTAGGACGAGTATGTCTCTGTCCTTAGGATAATATTAGCCCCACTATTACGCTGATGGGATTTTTGCTAATTTACCCCCAGGATTTCCTAATCTAAGAATGAATTTACAGCAATTAATCCATCCTCCATGAACATGGTTGAGAGAGTTTAGAGAGAAAACGTTCTGTGAAGAAGAAGAGAAGAAGAGAAAATGAGAAACTGATTGTAAATAATGTTCTGCCAAAAGGTATATATTGGGATAATATCAGATGGCAGTTATAGGAAACTGTCAAAGAAAATATTATCCCAATATCCGAAAAATAATTAATTAATAATTAAAAAATATTTCGGCAGAAAAATAAATACTAATCAAAGTGCTAAGTGCTAGTCTTTGATTAGAAATATACAAGTATATTAATAACCCAAATACAAGCACATCCATGCCCAATGCTCATCTTGGCCCAAGTAGTTAGACCATCATCCAATTTAATATAACTATCACATGGGTTAATATAAAGACAACAACAATACTCTATTCCTTCCATGTGGGACAAACACCCACACACAAACTCTCCAACTACATATTGAAGACTATAATCCAACACATTGGTTGTATTTGGTTTTGGGTTTGAAATATATTCTTTCTTAATTAGCAAAAAAAAAAAAAAAAAAATAAAAGGTCAAGATTTTTTTTTGCCTAATTTAGATGTTTAATTTTTAGTCTAGCATTTTATCTCAATAGATTATAATAGAATAGTACGGTCGTGATCAAGAGACTTTGATCGAGGTAAGACCGAATGAGAGGGCTTGAAGATCTTCATTACAGATAGTGGTTGAATTATTTTCGTTGAATGACTTGAATCGCGATATTTCTTCTGTCTTTTCCATTTCTTTCATGTACAATTGGGAACGTTTTATTAACGCAAATTTCTTACCCTATTTTTGACTTTTACTTTTTTGCCTTTTATCTCAATAATAATAAGTCACTATTAAAGGGGTGGTAATTATTAAAGGGGTGGTAATTAGCCACCTTTGCATTCATTAGTTTTAGAAAAGGATGTAATATAGGCTATAGCCGTAGAGATCCCAGTTCATAAAATGGCTAAAGTTTTATTCAATAGTGCTTTTGTCGTATATTTTTTGTTTGTTTCTGAAAGCATGCTTCTATAGTTTTGTGTACCTTTAGGTTTTGGCACATGACTCTAATCATTCCATTTTAGAAAGAAGAAATAGGAATCAAAGCTAATAGGCACATGATTTTTTCATACTTTTCCAGCTAAATAGGACAATTAATCTTCAAAAAATCACAATAAATTCAAATCCTATATATAAACCTTGTCCCTTATGGCTATGAATAGAAACATAGACTAACCCTCAAATTACAGCAAATGACGTTAAATTTAATGGAGAGATACACATTAGTCCAAGATTGCAAAATCTTATTGTATTTAGTTGGTAGATTATCTATACTACTATGACAGCTATAATAAATTGTAAATTTATTTAAAAATAAATTGACGAGCGAAAATTGACCAAATTAAAAAGCACCCTTATTCAGTAAAGATTTGAATTCTCCAAACCATCCTAACAAATTAAAAAATCACTTAATTAAGATCACCCATATACTTCCTCTGTTTCAAAATAGTTGCACCATTTGTTTTTTCACATTTGCCGAGACAATTTTTTTGAACGTTAATATCTCTAATTGCATATAAGTAAAAATTATAAAAAATTGATATTTGAAATCCTCATATTAAGATGAATTTAACAAGATCCCATTTGACTATTTTTGTTCTTATATAATGGTGAGAAAATGTTTATTAAAGTTGGTTGATGAATAGTGACCAAATGCCAAATGGTGCAACTATTTTGAAAAGGAGGAAATATCTTTTTATATAATCCTCAATGTGTTTCCTTTAACATTATTAACTACACAAGTAACATCCACCATATATATTGAGAAATAACCTATCAAAATTTCCAAAAGAATCTAAATGGAGCTTTACGTGGTGTATAGCATAAGTCCAACTATATGGTTAATTGAGTAGAACGACAAGGTTAACCGAATTAACCGCCAATAGCAGATTGCAAACGTAAGCTGCTCGTGGCCTCGTGGGAGTACCAAATTGGGATATTTGATCTGATTTTTGCAGCTTTTAGTAATGGGATAAAGCACCAAGAATAGTAATGAAAATGTTCTTTATACAAATTTCTTTATAAAATAGATAAAGGGAGGTAAAAAGAGAAATAGGCTCAGAGGCAAACTTTAAAAGAGGCAAACTTTAAAAGAGGCAATACCTCATCAGTCATCATCTTTCTGAACTCGCCATATTAAAAAGGCAAAAAAAGTAATCACCTTCTTCGGTGTTGAGGACAGGTCTAGGAGAGGGGTGTCAATGTAATTTATCGAGTCAACTCTTTACAAGATTGTGTTAAAGTTCGTGTCACAGCGTGTGTAGAAGCTCTTGTTGGGAGACTCACCCACCATAAGTAGGTGTGCAACCCGGGTCTATCTAGATGTAGTCGGAGCTAAACTCTGGTGAATCGGGTGTACTTTGCATTGATGAAAAGAATTATAATTTCTAATAGTACAATAATCCTGGTAATGATATGGCGTTATCTATATATTTAGATCAACGAGAGACTTCTTTTATCCTAAAGAAAAAGATATGGGAGTGTAACACGATATTGGAGGTTGGTAAACTATGACTTAGGTAGAAAAATTATATAGTTATATAAAATTAAGGTTAAATATTGCTTCAAAAAAAAAAAAAGGTTAAATAGATAATCGTTAGCAAACAAAAAAGTTTAGAATATATAGTGGGGCCAATTGGTCAAGCAGAATTGCATAAATAATCTCCATCTCTCCTATTTGCTTCCTAAGAATTTGCTAATAGTCTTTTTCTTACAATGACCCTCGTGATGAGGTGTCACCATAGCAGCTTGATTCATGAGAAATATGTCTTTCATTCTTTTCAAACTTTGGAAAATCACATTTATCATTCTATGTTGTGAGTAGATGTGGCCATTAAACGGGCCTAATCAGACCCAACCCTAAACTGACTTGCAAGAAAACCGGACCGGACTGCCAGATGACTGGGCCTGAACCGGCCAGGAACCGCACAAACATAAGGGTTCTCGTGGCCCAATTGATGGGGGAAGAAACTGTCCGACCTTAGCCCTGAACCGGGCCGTAAACCGTGCTCAGCCCTGAATCGATCCGTAAACTGTACTCAACCCTGAATCGAACCGTTAAACTAGTTCTAAATATGCATAAAAGTTCTTCATCCTCGGCCTAGTTATCAATAACGCTAGCGTATATGGAAAGTACTGAAAATTATTTATTCTAAATACTAGTGCATATGCAATTAAAACTTTAAAATCAAAACACTGGGAAAAACTGGACCGGTGGACCGAACCTGAACCGGACCAGCATGACCCTAGCCATGACTCAGACTGAACCGCTGCTGAACCGGTCTAGGTTTGAGAGAATCCAACACTTAACCTGAACGGGACCGGACGGGGTCAACTAACTAGCTGGTTCAGGTTCATATTGAGGTGAACCGGTCTGGCCTACAAACCGGCCCAGCACGGTCCATGGCCATTTCTAGTTGTGAGAATGTAACATGAATACATGATATGTCTAGGATGGTATTTGCAATTCAAAATCAATTTTAACACTTGACTTCAAGGTTGGTAGTTGACCGAGCCGAGCCATATTATGATTGATGCCATGGCAAGGCTGAAAGTACGACACAAGCCAACATAACCAATACGATACTATGCATACTTTGTCATGGATTGTCATCGACCTTTTATGAATGGTTGCAATATAGTAAAACAAAATGCACAAACTTTACGTAGCTAAATGATTAAATATTTCCTCTGTTTTAAAATAGTTGCACCATTTGTCGAGATACTTTTTTGAATGTTAATTAATATCTCTAATTGTGTCTAACTAAAAATTATAAAAATTTGATATTTAAAATCCTCGTATTGAGACGAATTTAACAAGATCGTACTTGACTATATTTTTTCTTATATAATGATGAGAAAATGCTTGCCAAAGTTGGTTGATGAATAGTGACCAAATGCCAAATGGTGCAACTATTTTAAAACGGAGGATGTATCAGTTTAAAATAGTGTAACAACACAATTGACACGTGGGCTGACCCTTTAAACTAAGAGGCACAACATGAGGTGATTGTATTGGCCCATGAGTTATATTTCGCCTGCCTTCGACACAATATGAAATACGGTCTACTTTCATCCTTGTTTCACACACGGAGATGATGATAAAGTGAAACTAGATCATACTACATATAAATATTCATAAACTAAAACTGTCCCGGTATGGAATAAATGTTGTTGGGGTGAACCGGTATCCCTCAATCACGTACGCCGGTTTGATGTCCTGCAAGACAGAACACGTAAACTAACCTCGGGGGTTGATTCGAGGAACGCCCCTCCGATGCCTAAGTCAGTAAAGGGTAATGACCGATATATCTCGAGTAGAGTGTATTAGTATATGTGGACGTACCTTATATCTCGAGTAGAAGGTATTTATAGGAGCCGGCAGTGTCTAAAGAAGGGTAGGACACTGCTCCCATTGGTTGAATACAATTCTATCCTCTTTTGATACTTATCTTTAGCCCGTAGGCGCGTGGGAGTAATCTTGGATCGACCTAGGCCCATTTAATGACGGCCCAAGTGGTGAATACCGGTAAGGTATTCGAATGAAGCCGACATATCACGGATGTCGGTTATGTTAGCTTGACTCATTCCCGGTCAATGATACTTCCTTGGATGAGTTGACCATATCGGTCAATAGCGGTTCAGTCGGACCGGTATGAAACTTAGATAGCCCCCATACAAAAACATACACGTGTCTATTACGTATCCTGATTTAAAGCCATTAATAGCTCAATTAGTCCACCATCCTATATGCTCCAACTACAATAGGCCATCGGACTAGTTTTCCAATCAAAGTTTTACCCAACTTACATATTGTCTTCTTGTGGAGCTCCAAAGTCCAAGTGCACTAGTAATTCTCCAGAAGAAAAAATACCAAAAATATGACTGATTTCCTAGGGCGATCACCCATTAGAAAAAAAAATCACCTAACCTAGAATGGTAGCCACAAATGATATTCAGAAGGGTATCATTTGATCCACGACATATAATAGGAATAGAGTGCAGTGTTCCAATAATTATTAACTTTGCTGGCCCCTTCATAAACTGTAGTCCAACACTTAAGTCTAAATTAAAGAGGACCTCATCAGTAGGCGCATCCCCTAAACTAAAGATAGGTAGAGCATGCAGTGTTTAGCTACTGCCAGTTCATTCAATGACCTTAATTAAAGCTTGACTTTGACGCAAACATCCCTAGACCATGCATGCATGATGCTATGCTATGCTATGCACCAGTTTACTAGTACTGATATGGTTGATATTTCCATGAAATTCAATACAAAAGCTCCCAAACTAGACTATGAATAGTTCAAAAAGTGTCCTTTATGTATACTCATACACGCTCACATATACGTACGCATAATTTTAAGGATATTATGGACGTCCATTACTTTCAATTTAAATTATTGTTATTTTCTACACTATATCGTGTGTATTAAAAATCTACGTGTGTACGACGTGTACAGTATTTTCAACTTTTTTTAAGATCTCCGCAATACATATATGGTTTTATTAGCATCTCAATGATGCCCAACTGTTATTTCTCCCTTTTTTCACTGGTCATACTTGGGAACTACAAAAGTGGCATTAATGCCATATAAGGAAGAGGTAGTAGTAACTAGAGATGGTACTTTTTTTTGACAGGGTAAGAAAGTAATACTTGAATTGCTGCTTTAAGTACTTTTATGAGCTAGTTTGACGTCATGTACTAGTGCAATTTCAATTGACAAAATGCCTAAAGATGAGAAGGAGCCAGATCGAAAGAAAAATGTGCAATCTCTGTTAACAAAAATTATATTACACGGCTGAGCAAAACAAACCCTACCACTAAACCAAAGATGTACACCCAGGCTTCGCAAAATTGATGAATATACAAAACGACCAATTAAGATGGACTAACCCAAAAAAAAAATTCAAACTATACTTAACTCAAATTTAACACACATGTTAATCACCCTCTCACTTTTTGACTTGTTCTAATTGCCCTCATTTCTAATTTCTATGATGACTTATTATTTTCTACTTGGAAATTTTATTTACTGATTATTAGTAGCTAGTCTAAGGATATAAATTGTCATTATGGTCCTTGATTGGCCTCCTCCATTGATCAGCAATGTCTTTGGCGACTTTAACTGCGTCTGATGCGGTGCCCAACAAACCTCTTTTGGTGAATCCAACCGTATACAATCCTTTCCCTCCTTTCCATCCGTTTGGAAATGGTACTTTTGGCATCCCATCATCACTAAAAAACTCACAATTCTGCAATTTTATCATTAAAACAACATTAATATATAGTACATATATATATGTAAACATATAGAGCAAGTAATTTAACTTACTAAATAGCCCTTAGGGTGTAACTTTCTTCTAGTATGAAATTTCGCAAAATTATATCTAAACTCAAGGGTAATATGGTCATTTTCCATTGAAACTCGAATTCTAAATTATATGGTTATGACTTGTGAGGTGGTAGTAGTATATACACAATTACTTCAAGCAATTTTTTCAAAAGGAAGTTGTATATAACACAATTTCATATAATGTCTAAGAAACTAATTAATTTTCCTTAAATGATCATTTTATCGTCGAGATTAGGATAATAATTTCTAAGAACAATCAATAAAAAAGTTCGACCCCATTTTATCGACGGCTCATATTATAGTACGTAGATACATTTTGGACTCACTAATAAGGCAAATAATAACAAAAGGGCAAAAAGAACAGTCTCAAATTCCCCTTTTTCCAAAAAAAATTCACCCCTTTGGGATGAGAAAGAGATCCTCAGTTGAAAGGTACACATCATGGGAATCCCTCCAAGAATTTTATAAAAAAAAATTCAATTCCTTTTGTTTTTAATATCTTTTTTGTAAAATTCTCCTTGTGGGTGGGAGAAGGAGAAAATTGTCTAAAGTGTATAACACAAAGATGCAGTGTCTGAATTTTCACTTTGTTCTTAAGGAAAGAGAGAAGAAAACGTTTTGTAGGGTACTACTACTGTCACCAGTTGTGTAAGAAAGAAAGCGATAGAAGAGAATGAGAATAAAGATAAATTTGCAATAGTATAAAGGATAAATTTGCAATAGTATAAAGGATAAATTTATGGAACTATCTTTTATAACAAAAAAATTTCAAAAAACTACCTTATAATTTTTTATATAAAAAAACTACCTTATAAAACTCACGTGAGTCATGATCTTTGATTTATATTGGATTATTTTAGCGTTGAAATATAATTTTTTGTTAGTTTTAATGAACTCACGTGACCATCATGTGATGGTCAAAGGAGGGGTTAACGGTCAAAATTAACGAATGTCGTCAATTGGTGGTCGTTTGAAACGGGTTTTGGTTTATAAGGTAGTTGTTTGAAAAAAAAAATTATAAGGTAGTTTTTTGAATTTTTTTTGTTATAAAAGGTAGTTCCATGAAATTTATCCTAGTATAAAAAAAATACTCCATATTGTACATGTAACATGGAGCAGCAAAAAGAATACTACCAAACAAACATATATTATAGAGGGAATTTTGAATTAAAAAAATAAAATAAAAAATAATAATTTGTCCGTTCTGAAATAAATGAAACACTTCTTTCAAAAAGCTCTCATATATATATAAAAAAAACGTTTCCTTTATTTCAGAACGGAAGAAAGATTATGTTTTGAAGAGAATTTTACCTTGAGCCAATATGGCACATTGCTCTTATATCCAGTCGCTAAGATTATAGAATCAAATTCTTTCTCTTGACCGTCTATGAATTTGGCACCATTCTTTGTAATTTCCTTCACACCTTCTGTCACCTATATATACAATTAGAAAGAAAGTTAAATAATTATTCAGCGTGAAATGAGATCTATTCATGTCCAAATTTGCATAAAATAACATGAGTACTAGGGATTTGATTTGGATAGTAAAAACAACTAGGGATATTAATTTAGAGTATGTAAATGAAGTAGATCATCTATATACCATCTTGGATGGCCCAAGATCTGAACTTTATTAGCCCTCAATTACTTCAGGTGCTTGATTTTATTGGAATTTTATGCTTTAATATGTTAACTTCACACAATCTTATGCATAATTCTTTCAAGGGTCCAGTTTTTATAATTAAGACATGGCCCAATATGTTTCCAACATACCTGAAAACTACTTATGTGTCATCATTTGTATCGGCACCATTACTAGCTACCTATTTGCATTCCAAAATAATAAGACAATAAAATTCGATTTGAGGATCTAGCTAGTTTTTATAATTATCATAAGGCCCAATATATTCCAAACAGACTCGAAAATTACTACCCGTTTGTCATTATTCGTATCAATAACATAATAAGACAATAATATTTGATTGAACCAAACTCAATAATTTGAATAATGATTTACAATATGTACATGAACTTTACTATGTGAAAATCATAATTCTTAAGTAGTCCTATTTTCTACAAATAATAGTACTTTGTAGGGATTTAGACATTAACTATATGTGAAAACACAAGTCATATGTGTGGCATCTTATTTTGTATTGGAAGGAATATTGAACAACAAATATTATACAATTGAAGTAGTTAAGAAAGTGCATGATAATGACATGTTTAGTTACCTTAATTTTCCCTGATTTGATTAATGAAAGTGCTCCGCAATCAAGCACGGGGGTCTTCCCAGTGGCATTCTTGAGCTCAATTGGGCCGGCCTTGGGCCGTCGAAGGCCCAACCTATCGGTGTTACCCAAAGTAAGATTAGCCACTAATAGAAGAACTTGGTCCACTAATCTTAAAGGGAACCATTTTAGCAAAGCCATGGCAACCCCAAATGTGGAGAAGCCAAACATCTCCCTTGGCAAAACATGCACCTGCAACATATTTGCACCAACAAAAGTTAGTACAAAAATTATTTTCTTAATGAAGAATAATTCTTTGGCATAAGCAAGAATATACCCAATTCATAAAACATTATAATATAAAATGGGTTGTAATTATAACATACCAATGTGACTTTTATGTTATTTCAATATACTATTCTTATTATTAACTAATATTCCAATAAATATAACTTTTGCAAAAAGAAACAAAAATGAGGTATATCCTGTTGAAAGAAAATGATTAAACACTGCAAATTCTTAAGAGATGTGCTCAATTTGTTAACAGGAGCATCAAAATGTGACAAATAGATGCAATTCCATGGACCATATACTAAAGATAAGGTTTTTTTATTTTATTTTATTTTTCTCCATTTTCTTTCTTGGCAAAATTAAGCACTTTGAAGAAATTAAATAATCAATTCAGGAACTGAAAAAGTAACAGCTGACTTTTGCAATAGATACTCTAATAGTACAAGTTGAAAACCAAATTCCCTTATTACTTTCTAACTAAAATAATCTCATAAAGTTGGGACTTCCCTTATATAATAAATAATGCAATTAAACACAAAAAAAATCTCAAAAAAAAAACATTCATTGCTAACTCATACAAGTCAACCAGTCAAAACCCAGAAAACCCAAAAAAAAATTAGGAAGAGAGAGAAAGTGAGGGTTTAGAGAGAGAAAGTGAGCTTACAGAGTTTCTAACCACCATGTAAGGCATAGCATTGTATCTACAAAGGTCCAAACAAACTTCCATTCCAGAATTTCCACACCCAATTACTAAAACCCTTTGATTTCTAAATTCATTCCCAGATTTATACAAACTTGTATGAATTAATTTCCCTTGAAATTTCTCAACTCCTTGAATTTCTGGTATCAAAGGCTCTGCATTTTCCCCTGTTGCAACAATTACCCACTTAGAAACATACTCAAAAAATTCATCCCCTTTAATTTTCAACCTCCAACTCATAATTTCTTCATCAAATTCTGCACTTTCAACTTCTTGGTTGAATTTAGGGGATAAATTGAAGTGGGTTGCATAAGATTCCATGTAAGAAATGAACTGTTTCTTTGATGGGTATTTTGGAAAATCTTCAGGAAATTCCATTAATGGAAGCTCACAAAATTTCTTAGGAAGATGAAGTTTTAAACGATCATATGTTTTTTGTTGCCATAAAGATGCAATGCAATCTGATCTTTCAAGAATTAAAGAAGAAATTCCATGTTTTTTTAAGCAAGCTGATGTTGCTAAACCTGAGGGTCCTGCCCCAACTATTATGGGTCCCTCAAAAGCCACCATTTTTCTTGCTTTTTCTTCCTTGCAAAAAAAACCCATCTTTTTGTTTTTTTATAATTCTAGTAAAAATGTGAGTAATTTCACTGTTTTTCTTTTGCTCTGTTTTCTTTTGCTCTGTTTTTCCTTGAAAACAGAGGAAGAAGGCGTGAAGATTAAGGCAAAGGATTTTTGAAGGGTGTTTTTGTTGTTTCTCTCTCTAGATTTGATGAGTTTCTGTAAGAGAGAAGTGGAAGTGAAGGTTTCTTGAGGAGTGAGTAGTGAGATATTGGAGGTATAAGTACAATTTATATATATATATATATGGAACACTTGGGTGTTTAAAATAAAATATTTTAGTTTCTTGTAGTTGCATATTTCCAATTTTTTTTTGAGAAAGTGATGCTCACGCTCTGTTTGATTTTAAATTTGTTTTATTTTAAGGGAAGCTAGGTATGTTTAGTTATTATCATCATTATTGCATTATAGGGTTGTTATTGGGAAGCCAAAGAGATCTTATTGCACTACAGTTCTTTTTCCCATAGACATGTATGGTCACTTGGTCATGGCTTTACCAAAAATATAAAGGAAAAAAAGTAGATAGCTATGTTGTGAATCAGATTGCTTAATAAGGTATGTTATGGCCTTGTGGGCTTTTTTTTTCTATATGTTGTGATCTATTGTAGAGACAGCATAGTGTATAAAATAAAGGTAATTAAGGTAGTTGTACGTGTATCTCAGTTGTATTGGGCGTAGAGATGGCCAACAGTGCGGGCCAATCCAGCCCAGCCCGCTTCTTGAGCCGTGTGGGCTGAGCTCACGAAAAGCCCAGTCCAGCCCAGCTCGAACCGTGAAATTGGTAGGTGGGCCGTGGGGGCAATTTTTGAGCCCAACCCACGAAAGCCGTTACTAAAAACCGTCCAACCCTAGTCCACGGATTCGGTCCCGGCCGGCCCATGAACCGGCACCATTGACCCAAGTAATTATTCAACCAAATTGTGTATATTTTAATCAAATTGTATATATTTTAATCAAATTTCATATATTATAATTCAATCAAATTCAAAAATAATGAAATTATTCATTAATATTAATAATTGTATATATTTTAATTAATTTTAAAGGTTTTATGTAACAATAATAAATGATTCTAATGATTAAATAATTCTGAAAAAAAATTCTCATGCTAATGCCGTCACAATAGGCCCACGAACCACCAAAACCGTTGTTCGAACCGTGAAAAACAACAATGACCGGTATGGGCCATGTTTTTTCGCCCGTGGACCGCCCGCCCAAACCGTGAATTTCACTGGTCCCAGGTCTGGCCGTGAAATCTCGGCCCGGTCCCACTAGGGCCCGCGGACCAGCCCACCCAGCCCGCACCAATGGCCATCTCTAATTGGGCGTGTCACGTGTGTATGATGGACACGTTTATACTTAACCTAGAGATGATATATAGTATGCGATGGCTGGTAAGCCTACCTATTGTGCATCAACCTTTATTTTGCGATGTACCACCTATATACATTGTGTCTTGTCGTTCTAGATAGACCAAAATTTGCGTGAGGGTGTGACCTGAATCACGTGTAACTTGGCTCAAGTGATAATAAGGTGGTTAGACTAATATTGTGTTTATCGGTAGACTGGAGTGGAGTCTCAACATAAGTCTTTTTTTTTTTTTTAAAGAGAATTTTCATTAATTGAAGACCAAACGACATCTACAATAGGTATTAAAGAAAAACAAGATACAATTAAACAAGGCTAAATTAAATTCGTCTTCGAAGAAACTACACCAGATCGAGCAATACAGCGCAGCCCCCTTGTATTTGCTGAATCAAGCAGCTATTGATGTGGAAGTCTATCATTCTGATATAGTTTGGGAAGAACATTCTTGATCGAGTTATGTTGAACGCATCCGAGATTCCAATACCTTCATGTTGAGTCTCGAACTTCAACCAATGAGAATAATTTCTCATACCTAAAACAAAAAAACCATACTCATAAATCCCATAGGGGAGAAGGAGATTTCCAAAACAGAAACTAAAAACCACATAACAGGATTTGAAAAAAAACTCATAAACTGAAAATAAAAGGGGAAAAGGGGCTTACCATGGATGAAATCTTCCATGGCAGCCCCTAACTGATGAAGAAGGGGTAGGGGAGGCTAGGGTTTGAGAGAGAAAGAGAGAGGGGTAGGGGAGGCTGGTTAACTATTATTAACATAAGTCTTTATTCATACTCTTGTGTTAATGTGTTAAAAGACTCCAGCAAGTCTGGCGATGGATTTTGGAATCCAAAACTCCACTCAAGATCGACTCTATTGTTGTTGAAGATCATGTGGGCATGCAACCACTTTTGTCCCCGACTAAATCAAATCATGCCACATCATCACAGACTATCATACTTAATTATACTCCCTTCGTCCCATAATATAGTGCTCACATTCCTTTTTTGGTGTCCTAAAATGTTGTGCCTATTTTTTTTTTGTCAATTTATTTGGACTAAATCATCCTTAAGTTCTACACAAACTTTCCAAAATACCCCTACTTTTCTCTCAAAACATGTGACCCCATTTATTGCTTTACGTCATTCCAAGGAACATTTATTGCCTTTTGATTTTGTTTAAAGGAAAAAGAAAATAAATAACTAGTTTCAATACAAAAGTATCAAAAAAGCACTTCATTAAATATATTTTTTTGGAAATCCTACCACTAATTCCATTTTCCTTAATTCCTGTGAAAAATGAGAAGTAAGCACTATATTATGGAACGGAGGGAGTATTATTTTAGGAGTTTATGTGAGTCTAAGTCTCTAAGATGAATTTGGGAATAATGTGTAAAAATAGGGAGAATTTTGTTTAAGTCTGAATAATAAAAAAGTAGGTAAAAGTTAGTGGAAAGTTGATATGGTACAGTTTGAAATTTAAAGTTGAGTCTAAGGGATAAACTCATCTGGTCTAATTCTTAATTCTTGTAAGAAATAAAGGTGCATGCATGTCAATTCATTTTTTCCCTAACTTGTTAGTGAGTGTCTGTCAAAAGTTAATATTTTTCTTTTTCCAAACGTATCACCACTTTTCTTTCTTTTTCTCTTTACAAATTTATTACCATGTATTTTCCTAAAAATTAAGGTTTTTTATTAGTTGAAATAATCTCATTCTCATTTTTAATTATTTATTAAGAATCGACACAATTATGCATGCGTATAATGTAACTATTAAATACACTCTCTGTATTTTTTTAGTTTGCTCATTTGTTATTTTGACACTATTCACAATTAGAGGGAATCTTCTAATTTATTTTTCAATATATAAGAAAAAATATAGTCATATCATGGGTCTTGTTTGATCTGTTTCAAAGAGTATTGTATTAATATTCAATCGTTATAATTTTACTAATATGTAATGAAAGATGTTTAACGTCAAAAAAGTGCATTGTCAAACGCACACAGTCAAAACAAGCAAAGTAGAAAATATTTTCACATAAAGGCTCTGTTTGGCAATACTAACTGAAAGTAAACTGAAACATATTAGTTAACTGAAACTGATAAGATAAAGCTGAAATTGATATGGTGCTGCAACTGATAAGGTAGCTGATTAGCTTAATTGTTTGGCAAAATTGGTTGTTTAAGTTGATATATTATTTTAGTATAATTAGTTGTTATCAATATTTTAAAATGTTTTTCCAAAATTTCAGTTACCTGATTTTGAAAAGGTAAAAATTTTAACTTATCATTCAAGTTATCTTAACCACTTGAAATTTTATTTTAAGTATTCGCTAAACGTTACTAATCAATTTAGCACCTAAAATAGGTTAATACATTATCATTTAAGGTAACTAAAATACTTTTTCAAACATAGCCAAAAACTTGATGAGTTTAGGAGGAAATTCGTAGTGAATTTTCAACATAAAACATCTAGTATTAAAGTTGTCCTTAAAAGTTCTAATGTTGCATTCAATCGAGAAAGGAAGACTAGTTCATTAATCCACGTATTACGTTACATGCCATGCAACTTTTTTTCTTCCATAGGAATATATGCCATGCAACTTTGTTACCAAGGAATAAAGAAATGGAAGAAGGTATGATGGCAATGCACCTCATCTAAGAGGGAAAGGGTCGCAGCACAACCTTCTACTTATAGTTACATACTTTAGATACTACTCACTTGTAATAGTTCCTAGAATCATGCCACCAGGCGGTCAAAATAAGGATGATAAAAAAAGTTCATGCCTCTAATCGTCATTGACAAGCTCCAATTACCAAAAGAATTCCTATCATATAGAAAAATGTCTTTTCATGAGAAATATACTAATTCATATAGTAAGAGTTTAGGTGCTATAGTAGCTTTTTTTTTTTTTTTTTTTTTTTTTTTTTGAAAGAGAAATTTCATTAATTGAAGGCCAAACGGATCTACAATAGGTATTAAAGAAAAACAAGATACAATTAAACAAGGCTAAATCAAATTCGTCTTCGAAGGAACTACAATGAACCAGATCGAGCAATACAGCGCAGCCCCCTTGTATTTGCTGAATCAAGCAGCTATTGATGAGGAAGTCTATCATTTTGATGTAGTTTGGGAAAAACATTCTTGATCGAGTCATGCTGACCGCATCCGAGATTCCAATACCTTCATGTTGAGTCTCGAACTTCAACCAATGAGAACAATTTCTCATACCTAAAAACAAAAAAACCATACTCACAACTCCCATAGGGGAGAAGGAGATTTCCAAAACAGAAACTAAAAACCCCATAACAGGGTTTGAAAAGATCTCATAAAGAGAGACTAATTTATTAAACAAAACAAGAAAATAAATAAAAAACTGAAAATAAAAGGGGAAAAGGGGCTTACCATGGATGAAATCATCCATGGCAGCCCCTAACTGAAGAAGAAGGGGTAGGGGAGGCTAGGGTTTGAGAGAGAAAGAGAGAGGGGGGATGCTAGGGTTTGAGATGGGAAGCAGGTGCTATAGTAGCTAATTCGTGACATCTATACCTAGTATTAAAACTACAAAGTCCAAGGTCCCTTCTTTTATATATTCTCTTCCCTTTTCAATTCTTTTAATAAATAAAATTGAAAAGGAAAGCAGAATTCTATTCATGTGGAAACTCAAAAAAATGGATTTTGCATCTTTAGGTTTTCCCCTTTTCTTTTTGAATTCTATATATGTTCAATTGGATAGATCTTTCGGCTTTCAACATTCTCCTCAACAAAAGAAAAAGGTTAGAAAATTTTGAATAATCTATTAAGACAAAAATGTTTATTTGATAAAACGTCTTAAAAGTTGGCTTTTACTTTGTATATATAAAACCTCACGCTTGATCGAACAACTTGCACATTAAGAAAGTTGTTGCATGCGGTTTGTGAATACGTGCTTTGTGTTGTCTCATGTCAATGTCTTTATTTTTCTCCAATTTTTCATACTCATACGATTTTAGAATTTAACATTTATACTAAAATCAGAAGCTATATTATAAAACCTACGAGTCCCTTCATAAAAAAAAATAAAAAAGTCGTGCATGGGATTCAAAATAAACTATGGCTATGTTCACTTTAACTTATTAAAATAAGTTTCAGAGAAAAATAAGTTTAGTTCAGCAAAAATAAGTTAAATTAAGTGAGAATAAGCTAAAGTTCAGAAAAGATAAGTTCAGTAAAAATAAGTTCTCCAGCAATTTAAAAATAATTTAAACTCAGCAAGAATAAGTTAAGTTTAGAAAAAATCTACTTTAAGTTTCAGCAAAAATAAGTTTAGTAAAAATAAATTCAAGAAAAATAAATTCTGTAAAAATAAGTTCAACAAAAATAAGTTCAGTAAAAATAAGTTCAGCAAAAATAAGTTAGATTCAGCAAAATAAATTAAGTTAATCAAAAATAAGTTGAAGAAAACAAATATATGATTTGATGTTTTTATTCAAATCATCATAAATTGTTTTGGTAAGAAAACAAATCTATACTAGTATATTAAAAGGCGTTCCTAAGCAAGGAACGATGCCACTTGGCGCCTTCGCTTGGAGTATTTTATGCTATGTAATCCACATACACTAAAAAAATAGAAAATGCATTATGTAAGATTCGATCCCGAAATCACAAACATATATACTAATGTCATAACCACTAAACCAAGTGATACTTGATGTTATTATTTCAAAGTAAAATATTAATAAATGAAAGATATAATTACCCGCTGCGTAGCCCGGGCCTAAAAACTAATCTATACTAATATATTAAAAGGCGTTCCCAAACAAGGAACGGTGCCACGTGGCATTCTCTCTAGGGGCATTTTACTCTATGTAATCCACATACAATAAAAAAACTAGAAATTGCATCGTATAGGGTTTGATCCCTTGACTTCAAGTTTATATACTAAGTCTTAACCACTAGACTAGTGATATTTAGTGTTATCATTTCAAAGTATAATATTAATAAATGAAATTTTCTTTACCGGCTAGATAGCCGGCCTAATAGCTAGTTCTATACTATTAGGACTTTAGGAGTAAAAGTAATGACCAATATATTGAAGTTTAAAGTCAGCACTCAGCACCCTTAAAAAAAGAAAGAATAATGATGTCAAGCTGTAAATGTTGATATCTACTAGTACTTATATAACAAATGTAAACGCAAATTATTTTAGATAGATAGTTTAACCCTCTGCTTCATTCAGGCATTCCCCATTACTTAAGAAAAGTATGTACTTTTCAATTACATAAAATTTATCTGCAACTTGGTGAATACCCAACAAGCATGAACTCAATTTTCTAATAAAAATTATATCCGGAATATAAAATTGAGATCAAGATAAAACTAAGTTCTTTTATTAATTCAATCGGTTCTATATGAACTATGAAGTGAATTTATAATTTGATGATGACTTCAACGTTCCAATTGAGTTGACTAGTTTCCGACTGCCAGTATATTATATAGAACTTAATGGGCATAGCAACATTATTCCAATAGTTGACATTATCGCAAATAAGCTTATACATATTGATATAAAAATATAATGTGCTTCAGCATTAAGGTAATTTGGAAATGCAAAGGTCAATTAGGCTTAAATTGTGTGAGAATTAGAGCGTGCTGATTGTAACAACCTTTTTTTTCCCAACTTATTTTTTATAATAGTTCTGGTCATTTTTCTTTGTTTGCCTACAAGTTACAACTAGCAGGTAGCAGCTAGTATGGGAACTAAACTGAAAGAGATTAAAATTTATTAGGAATGGTGCATGAGTAGATCAAAGGGAGAAAATTACTGATTGATAGAGTAGTGTAAGATATATATATAGAGGAGCAATATCACATATATTAAATATAGGACTTAATTAGAGAACCTTGTAGTGGTAAATCATATTATAAGAGTACTATACCGTAAATTGTTATATTAGAGTAGGGATGACAATAAGTAGGGTTCGGATAGAATCTAATAACATGCACCCATATTCTATTAAGTCGATCGAATCATATCCTACCCATACTTATAGGATCTACACTATTTGAATCTAGTAGTAAGCTAAGCAATGATCAAACGATCATAGGAGAACAGAACCAATTAAACAAAAGAACAGTAAAAATGACATAAGGGATTTTTCATGGAAACTCGAGAACCAATCAACCCATCTGCATTAGAAATACATACATGGTTTGAATTGGAAAGAGAGGGACAATACTTTTTTTTTCTTCTTGGATGATTATGCTAAGGTGCTTGATACAAGTAATATCAGTATTACTATATGGCAGGAAATTGAGATTAAAGTTACGAAAGTAAGAGCAAATGCAAAATTGGTTATTGTGATGTACATGGGTGGGTTCAAATCAAATGTCACTGGGTTCATGTTACATTTTTTTGTTAATTTTTTCTTCTTAATACCAATCTTTGGTTACAACCAGGTAGGTTTCAGTTGCAATTCCCTTTCATTAACCATTACATTAGAAAAGTACGTACATCCTTTCAACTCTACAAAAATAATATAATACATACATCTTAGAATTGATGACAACCTTAAGAAGGTTTAAACTCATTTTAACAACTAATATAATAATATCTCTTCTACAAACTCAATATAATATTGAGATCTAAAATAAAACTAAGAGTCCTTGTTTTAGGTCTACTTAACGTTAAATTAATTTGATAAAGACTGCAGTACGTCGGGTGAACTGACTTCTTTGCGTTCAGTATATATTAACAAACTCACAATAGCATGATAACTATTAACTATACATGCATATTGACATTTATCTATATTCCAATAGTTGACATTCCACTCATTTTTTATGCATGTCTACTTTGTATTTTGTTTTCTAGAGAAGAATGTTGAAGTAAAAGTGGCAGCATGATGATGAACCAAGACAAGGACAGCAACATGCAATAATCACTAAATTCTTATTACTATAACATCTTCTTCTATATGTTATCATAAATAATACAATTTGTTTTAATTTCATGCATTTTACTTGCCTCCTTACAACCAACTGGCATGAGGAATCTCCAACAAAAAAACTACATACATGATACACCACTTATCATCTTTCTCAGGTCCACGTGGCAGTATGGGAATATGCTACGTGGCATGGTCCTTGCAAATTTTATTGTTTATTATGCATATTTTATAGTTATAAGTACAACTTTTAGTTCATGCTAAGAGTACGGTCAAACACATTATAAGGACAAACAAAGAAAAAAATTTAAAATATTACTACTAGATGGGATTAGAGATTGACGTAGTTAATGATGAGATTCTAATTAGTTAACCAACTTCATGCAGGAACACCACTCAAAAACAAAAAAGTTGGAAGATAATATACATTACATGTGGAATGTAACATAAGTGGGAGTCCACCTTTTGTTTTTTGGGTGCAAGGGAGTCCACTTTTGTTGTATGGAATTAGCTATGAATAAACACGTGTTCGTTTTTTTTTAAAAATTTTATCCGATCGCGACGTTTAGTCTTCCCCCCCTTTTAAAATCCCTCCCCCCGCCCTTCCAGACTAATTGTCCATTATAGCATTTAGCTATAGTAGTAAATATGTGTTGAAAAGTTTTGCCATGCAACTCACGTTTATTATGGTAGATTATGTACTTTGTACCTAGGGTTTGGTATGTTTGAACTGAGTGCTAAAATTTTGACTTGAAAAAAGGCTCTTGGCTCCTTCAAATGAGTTCCGCAATAAAGTGGAAAAGTCAATCATTAGCAAATTGTAAGTAGAAGAAATGTCATGATTTAATGATGAGAAATTCATGTAGAACCCTAATATTTATCATCTTTCTTTATTGTAATGTTCAACTATCTATCTTCTAATAAATAAGTGTCACAAATTTTTAGACTTGTAGTTTGCAACAATTTTCATTTTTAGGTGTTTTTATTAAGAATCTACATCCTCATACACATTCATTTTAATATATTTCTATCCAACAACTTGGATAACTTAATTAGTTAACTGTCTTCTAGTACCCATAATGACTAATGATGGACAGAGGCCCTAGGCGTGATTCATGATGACATGAAGAGCCAATCCTATTACTTGCTTCTTTTTTTTTTTTTGCCTTATAAGATGGAGTTTTTCATCGAGTTATTGGCTTAAGTTTCAACCTATATAATCCTTCGTTATAAATAGCGAGAAGCAAGTCATGCTTTCAAGTATTACTCTATTCACTTCATGAAAGATATAAGGCATTACGGATTATTAATGTTGGACGCTTTGACGGGTAACAGTTTTTTTTCCAAGTTGAAAAGTATGTATATATATATCTATGATCGTCTGATAAAGTACTCCAATATATACACCATACTATCTTCTAAAAAAAAATATATACACCATACTAGATTTTGAATCCCGTACAATGTACGAATAATTTTTTATGTAGCAAAATTATATTCATACTTCCTCTGTTTTTTTAGTTGCAACAATTTTCATTTTTAGGTGTTTTCATTTAGATGCAACATTTCCTTTCTTGGTAAAGGTTTTGGAGTAATTTGACCATTCGATCTATCTCCACTTTATCTACCTCAATAAGCAAAAAGCATGGACATGTAAACAAAATCCAAATCCAGATAGTAAATGATTTAGCCTCATTAAGAGTTTGTAAAAAGTAGAACAAGAGTACAACAACACCACCCATTTATTATGATGAAACTCAAAAGCTCTAAGATTTAAAAGTTAGTACACACATAAAAGCCTTATATTTTTTACAATCTTCTCAAAGACCTCGTATTTTCCCCTTGAGTTTTCCTAAATACCCCTTTTATAACTTATAATAGTTGTTAGAGCTTTGGAACACCTCTATTTTAATACCAGCTAAGTCACTTAAATGGAAACCCAACCTTTTCTTAGCTTCTTTTTTCAAACCTTGGAGCATCTATCACAACTTCTGCCTCCAAACCCCTCCTCCAATGGAATCCTTTGTTTTCATCGCTTGGATATCCCCGGTTATCCTTTTCAATGATAGGGAGAAGATTATGCTTGCCATCGAAGGATGTGGAAGATTTACACTTTCCTTAAAAAACTTACATTATATAATCTAAATTTCTTAACTAAAAATTGAGGTAATTCATACCCCGATTACACTCCCATTACCGCTAAATACTAAAATGAAATCAATTCTAAATTTTGTTTGAATGTTTATGCACAAATACCATTTTGTTGTCTTTGTTGGATTATGCTCCAAATTTAGTCAAATAGTTTTCCTAATAGTTAGGACTAGTTGCTAATAATTAGTTAGTGGGCTAATAAGTAGTGTTCTACATAATGGTCTATTTAGTGAGATAGCAAGTAGCTAGTGGGCTACGTAGTGGGCATGTTCCTAATTTATCTCTTTAGTGGCTCATAGTTAAGATGTTATTATTAGTGCTTTGTATGCCTATTTAAAGCCGCTTTGTTTATTTATTTATGTGTGAAAAATATATAAAAATATAGGTTAGATCCTTAGAGGCCAAAAAAAGAGAGAGAGAACGGAGAAATGAAAGCAACGCATCCTCATTGATAGGAAAGACAAAAAAAGAATGAGTTTTCAAAATTGGTGAGAAAGTGCACCATATATGAAGAGTTAGAGAGAAGTGCTCTAGCATGGTTAATGGAGAGATGTGCTCCATTGAATGAAGGTTGGTGACAAGTGCATCAACAAAGGTAAGATTGGTGAGCAGGCCCGTCCCTGACATTTTGGAGGCCCTGGGGCAAACTAAGAAATATGGGCCCTTCCAAACGTCAACTAAAATTCTCGGCATATATTGATTTAAATATATTAATGGTCAAAGTTATATTAGAAATTTGAAAATGGTTTTTTTAGCTAATGAAATCTGGATTTATTTTAGCTTACGTTTTTTTTATAAGATACCTACTAGATTGATGGTTATATTACTATGACATATCTTCCTAAATTAAGTCAATCTTGCTTCTTATATTTATCACGTCATCCTCATCAACGCGTTGTCGGTCGGAGTCCGGGTTTTGGATTACGGAATTGCTTATGATTTTTGACCTTTTGGATTACTTTATTATTTCTTTGGGTTTGAATTGTGTAAAAGAAAACCCCCTTCCTTTTTTAACAGTTCCGCTTTGATATCCATGTTTTACCAATGCACTACTTTATTAAGATGTAATATTTTTAACTATCTTACTTTATCGATTCATACAATTTTTATAAAATAGAATATTATAAATTAATATATATTGAGATAAATCTAATAACATTTCATATTAACCATTGTTCTTATATACTTTTATTACCTTTATAGTCGAAGTGGGGCAAATAAATAATTGAACAATTATTCAAAATAGGAGGGGATAGGAAATAGCAAAATGGACAAAGTTAATACTCTATATGAAAAGGGGAAATAAACCCACTTACTAAAAATTAGGTAGCTATTAAAATCATTGAAAACAAAAGAACCAAAAAATAAAAAATGAAAAACTAGAAAAATGAAAACCGCTTTAGGTGATATTTGAACCAGGGATGTAGAGGCCGAGAGATACAATGTTTCAATCAGTAAACCGTTGACCCAACACTCTCCTCCTTAAGTGTAAAGAGTGCAGATATATTTTACAGTCAATGGCAGATTACAAACAACAATTGGGCCTTTTCTCCCTGAGCCCTGGGCGGGCGCCCCTCCTGCCCAGGCTCAGGGACGGGCCTGTTGGTGAGAAGTGCATAAACAAAAGTCAAAAGTCTAGTGTTGATAAGTGCATCACAAAATTAGCAAGTTCCATGGCAAGATGGATGATGAAGATGTTGAAGATCAAGAAGAAAATTTGAAGCAAGGGGGTGTGTTGGATTATGCTCTAAAATTAGTCAAATAGTGTTCCTAATAGTTAGGACTAGCCATTAATAATTAGATAGTGGGCTAACAAGTACTCCCTCTATCTTTTTATATCTTTCTCACTTGGAATCTTGGCACTATTCATACTTAGAGAGAATCTTCTCAATTTTTTTCAATTGATAAGAAAATATATAGTCATGTGGGGTCTTGTTTGATTCGTCTCAATTAGTACCTTAATAATATTCAATCGTTATTATTTTTACTGATATACTCCCTTCGTCCTTTATTAGTTTACCCGTTTTGATTTTTCACATTTATCGATGCAAAAAACTTTGAGTAATAATATCTCTAATTATGTATTTGTAAAAATTATAAAAAATTGATATTCCGAAACTACATATTGAGACGAATCAAACGATATCCCACATGATTATATTTTTCATAACATATAAAGCACAAATGATGGTCAAAGTAATAAAGATGAATAGTGTTATAAGTCAAAGTGAGTAAACTAATAAAGGACGGATGGAGTATAATGAAAGATATTTAAGTTCAAAGAGGTGCATTGGGAGACGCGCACAAAAAAGTGAGAATGATAAAAAACAGAGGGAGTAGTGGTCTACATGATGGTCTATTTAGTGAGATAGCAAGTAGTGGGGTACGTAGTGGACATGTTCCTAATTTATCTCTTTAGTGGCTCATAGTTAAGATGTTAATTTTTTTTGAAAGGAATAGTTAAGATGTTATTAGTAGTGCTTTGTATGCTTATTTAAAGGCTGCTTTGTTTATTTATTTGTGTAAAAAATGTATAAAAATATAGTATTTTTAATTTCTCCAAGTTTCTCTTTTTTCTCCTCTAAAATTCTACGGTCTTAGGGTGATACATGATTCCAAATATTTTTAGATAGCTTTTTATTTCTGGTTCATAACATAGAATATGTCAGATTAGTTTATTTTGTTTAGGATTTTTGGTATCTTTCTAGGGATGAGCATTGCGCAACAGATAACATGTATACCAAATTTTGTTCAAAAAGTAGATTTTATATTAATAAAGTCCCCCCCCATATTAAAGGTTTCTTTCCTTTTAAAGTGTAACAAAAAAAAAATTTTTATTTTCAATTAATAATTATGTCCAAAATACCCTCATGAAAATAATTTAATTCACAAAAAGTCCTTATAATTTCAGCTTCCAATGCGCCATTATTAATGATATAATGGAATCTTTTACCCCATTAAACTCATCTACACATTAAATCATGTAACATTAATGTTCAGTTTTTATTTTTTGTTAAAAAGAAAAAAATAATATAGGTGTTTCCCAATAAAAATGAATCTTATTCAAAAAAAACAAGATTCCACTTTACCTTAATTCCGTAGAAAAAAACAAATCGGGTCTTATATTAAGGAAGGGAGTAGTATATTAAAATGAAAGTACATCATATTGAATCAACCATATCATTGTCTCCGGGTCTGTTTTCTTTGAACTTATTTTGCTAAACTTATTTTTGTTGAACTTATTGCTTAATTAACTCAACTTTTTTTTTTTATTGAGCTTAACTTATTTTTTCATAATTTAAATTTTTTTTCGCTTAATAATAATTTACTTTTTATGAACTTAACCTATTTTGCTGAAACTTCTTTTATCGAGTTGAGGAGAACAAACACTTAATATATCATTTAATGTAATGATACTACATATATAATTAATACTAATAATACTACTTTGTTTAATGAATATACTACCATGTTCTAATCACATACTCATGTACAGTAGCATTATCACTATAGCAATGGTCCAACTGTCCAAGACAACATCATCAAAACCCAAATCAAACACTACTTTGAGAGTTAGGCCCTGTTTGGTAAACTAGCGGTTGCAGTAGATGTTAGCTGTTGTAGTACTGATAGCTGTTGAGGTAGCTATTAGCGGTCAACTAGTAGTTGTTAGCGATTAGCGTTCGAAGTAGTTGTTTAGAATATAAGTGTTTGGCAAAAGTAGCTGTCCGGATTGCAAAAAAAAAAAGGACATATATTTACTTATGGAATTAAATATAACAATTTGATTAATTAGTAATTTACTAATTTAACTCAATGATTATTTTTCAATGAGACTTACATATAAGAAGGATTATACAACTTTTACTACTCAAATAAACATATAAGTTTAGAACGTTGCAAAATGGTCATCATTTATAAAACATACTTCCTCCGTTTTCTTTTGAAATATATATGTAAGCCAACGTCTTAATAATACTAATAATCATAGAAAAAGGGCATATATCTTGTTTATGATAGCTAGTTTAGCTAGCCCTTTTCTAAAAGAAAAAAAATTTAACAAAAATTTCCCAAGTAGTCCAACTAATAAGCAATTTACACAATACATTATTATTGATTTATTGATATATATAGTAGAAAAAAGAACAAAAAAATTATCAATTATCAAAAAAAAAATAAAGATGATCAAAAGCATAATGCAATGCATGCTGCTAGCAAACGCTATTAGCTTATGTGTTTCAAACGTTACCTATTCTAACGTTTTATAAAAGCTACCCTAATCAGCTAATCTCTACCCGCTACTATAACCGCTACCTTGCCAAACACCGTTATTTTCCCTAAGTAGTGTTTTGACCTTGTCCTACCTCTACCCGCTACCTAAAACACTATCGCATTTATAAATGAAAGTCTTCATTTCGAAGGTTTCACTTGTAGTCCCAAATATTGCTGTAGAAAAAGTTTTTCTTAATGCATTTTTAATATCATATAAGAGCGTCGTATAATTTACATAATGGATTAACTCAAAAAAAAACACTGCCTGAAAGTTTGCAGTTACCCCAAACAAAATAAACAAATAACCATAATAAAAGAAACCAAATAAAGATTATGGACTAGCAGCCAAATCGCTGGGAACTTCTATATCAATCACAACCTCTTTGCATTCCACTGCCGGCGTACGTCGAAGGCGTCCCTCTACTGCCTGTGTACGCTGAAGGGCTATTTCTTCACATGCGAAACCACAAGCCATGACAGTACTGATTAAGAAGATTGAAGCTGCGACTATTAACCAAGTAAAGTTATCAGAGTGATTCCTGGTCCTGAAAGATAAGGCTGCGCCTACACCTGTGCCAATAAACCCCAAAAAATAGATCAAGGATGACACCTTTAAGTAGTAGTTTGTCATCTTCGGAAACTATAACTGGAAAATAAAGATGATTGATTATGGTTGGTTGGTTTGTTTCTGTATCTTACAACGTATATATATATATGATGCTTTTTAGCTAGGTCAATAATGTTTGTTATGATCATGAAATTTGGTGATGTTATGGAGTAATTTACAGGAGATGTTAATGTTGGAACATTTATAGTGTAATGGGTTTTATAAGCTCATATGGTTCTATATTAGAAGAGGAGGAGGTCTAGTATGCTAAGATTAGAATGCGCAAAATCACGTGAATCAATCAAGCAAGTCAGAAGGATGGTCGCGGGTCGCGACATCCATCACGGGTTGCGACCAGGGCGCCGTCACGGGTCGCGACACCTGTCGCGGGTCGCGACCAGTGCACTTTCGCGACTCGCGATTTGTATCGCGGGTCGCGACGTGTATTCTGCCTTGGGGCGTGAAATTTTGCGTGGACGGTTTATAACCGTTGTGTTGTTTACGTTATCCTTTTAATGACAATTAAGGATTCTTAATCAGGGGATTAAAGGGTGTAGCAGCTCTAATCTATGAGGGAATATGAATATATGACCTTGGTCATTCTTATGGCTATATGAGGGAAAAAAATCAGTTTTTCTAGATTCGAAGAGACTTGCTTTGCTTGAGAGAAACCTTGCTATTTTCTCTCTAGTGTTCTTTACAAACTAAAAACTCAAAGTTCTTGTTGATTCACATAGAAGATCACCTTGTGAATTGTTTTCTCCAGTGTATCTCATTAGTTATTTCGTGTTAACCCGGTGATCCTAGAGGGGCGAAATTAAACTAATAGGAAAGCGTAGTTTCCGTGCCTTGGAGTGGTATATCTGGTTCCCTTGTTTGATCACACTTCTAATGATCTATTAGTTTAACTTTCTTTCTTTTCGGATATGGCTCAATCACTCAAGGACATGACTATGAACTTCCAAAAGTTGGACAAGTTTGAGGGGGTGGGTTATCGAAGATGGCAAAAGAAGATGCACTTCTTGTTGACAACTTTGAATGTGGTGTATGTTCTTTCAACACCCATGCCACCATTCCCGAAAGATGAAGAGGAAGAGTCCGTGGAGACTACAAGGAAGAGAACAAAGTGGGAGAATGATGACTACATTTGCCGGGGTCACATCCTCAACTCTCTTACCGATCCTTTGTTCGACCTTTACCAAAACGTGGAGAGTGCAAAGGAACTTTGGGATGCTCTTGAGGCCAAGTATATTTCGGAAGATGCTTCAAGTAAGAAATTTCTTGTTACTAATTTTAATTCATTTAAAATGACTAATGATCGGCCTATTATAGAGCAATTTCATGAAGTTCATCATATTTTGAACCAAATTAGATCACATGGTATGGTGATGGATGAGGCTATTTCCGTAGCCTCCATCATTGATAAATTACCACATTCTTGGAAAGAAACTAAGCATTCCTTGAAACATAGGAAGGAAGATATGTCCATGGAGCAATTAGGAACCCATCTTCGTATTGAGGAAGGGATCCGGGCTCAAGATGGGGTTAAGGATACTACTCCTAGTATTCCTAATTCTACCGTGAATATGGTAGAGGTTGGTGGGTCTAGTGGGACCAAGAAATCCAACAATAACAACTCTAAAACCAACTTTGCAAACAAGAAGAGGAAGACCCTCACTTGTTGGGTATGCAATGGACCTCATCTCAAGAGGGATTGTCCTTCTAAGAAGAAGAAGACAAAGAATGGACAACCTAGTGTTGTTCAAAACCAAGGTAAAGTTGCACATGAAAATGTAATTGAAGAAATGAATTTTGTGGCTATGATTTCTGAAATTATGTTTGTGCAGGTTGATGATTCTTGGTGGATAGATTCGGGGGCCTCTAGACATGTGTGCAATAATAAGCACTTCTTCAAGTCTTTGGAAGAATTGGATGATGGTCCAATCTTGTATATGGGGAATGATTCTACGGTAAAGGCCAAGGGCATAGGCCAAGTAGAATTGTTGTTAACCTCGAGAAAGACTTTAACTCTCCGGGATGTTGTTTATGTAACGGAAGTTAGGAAGAATCTTGTGTCGGGGGGTCTTTTGAATAAATTTGGTTTTAAAGTTGTATTTGAATCGAATAAGTTTATTGTTTCCAAGGGTGGTATTTTTGTTGGACAAGGATTTTATTGTAATGGGATGTTTAAATTTAGTATTAATAATGCAATTGATACTAGTTCTATTTACATGCTTGATGTTTCTTCTCTATGGCACAATCGTTTATGTCATGTAAACTATCGTAGATTATATGACATGTCTAAGTTAGGGTTAATACCTTCTTTCCATTTAAAGTTAGAGAAGTGTAAGACATGCATGTTAAATAAGATTACAAAGAATCCTTATCCTAGTGTGACTAGACAATCGGTATTGCTAGAATTGGTGCATAGTGACTTGTGTGACTTTCATAGTTCACCTTCTTTGGGAAATAAAAAATATATTGTGACTTTTATTGATGATTATTCAAGGTTTTATTACATATATTTATTATTTACTAAAGATGAAGCACTAGAAAAGTTTAATATTTTTAAGACCGAAGTGGAACTTCAACTTAATGAAAAAGTTAAAAGACTTCGGACGGATAGGGGTGGTGAATACTATAATCCTAGCTATTTTAGTTCCATTGGTGTAATTCATGAAACAACCGCCCCATACTCACCTCAAAGTAATGGTATAGCGAAAAGGAAAAATAGGGTTCTAAAAGAAATGGTTAACACCATGCTTTCTAATTCGGGTCTAAATGACGGTTTTTGGGGTGATGCAATTTTAACTGCATGTTATATATTAAATCGAGTTCCTAATAAGAGGAATAAGACTACCCCTTATGAACTTTGGTGTAACAAAAAGCCTAATCTCAATTACCTGAAGGTATGGGGTTGTAGGGCAATTGTCAAATTGACGGAACCTAAAAGGAAAACTTTAGGTGAAAAAGGAATTGATTGCATTTTTATAGGCTATGCGGTACATAGCAAAGCCTATAGGTTTTATGTCATTCAGCCAAATGATGTTGTCTCTATCCATACTATGATAGAGTCAAGGGATGCAATATTTGATGAGACTAGATTCTCATCGATTCCAAGACCAAAGGACATGATACCTAGTACTAGTTCCAATGTTGTGGAGGACATTAACAATGATCATGATACTACAACACCGGAAATTAGGAAAAGTAAAAGAATTAGAAAAGATAAATCTTTTGGACCGGATTTTCAACTATATTTAGTTGAAGGGTCAAGGGAGTCTATTGTGACTCAAATTTCATATTGTTACAATATGGAGGAGGATCCTAGGACCTTTGATGAGACTATGAAGTTTCATGATTCTGCTTTCTGGAAAGAGGCAGTGAATGATGAAATGGATTTAATAATGGGAAATCATACTTGGATTTTAGCTAATTTACCTCCCGGATGCAAACCTTTAGGTTGTAAGTGGATTTTCGTAAGGAAAAGGAAGATCGATAGAACCATACTAAAACATAAGGTCCGGTTAGTGGTCCAAGGTTTTAGGCAAAGATATGGTATCGATTATTTTGACACTTATGCTCCGGTTGCTAGAATAGCTACCATTATACTTTTGATAGCATTGGCTGCGATTCATAGTCTAGTAATTCACCAAATGGATGTCAAATCTGCCTTCCTTAATGGTGAATTGGAGGAGGAAGTGTACATGAATCAACCTGAAGGTTTTGTCGTCAAAGGTCAAGAGACTAAGGTTTGTAAATTAGTTCGATCTTTGTATGGTCTTAAACAAGCACCTAAGCAATGGCATCAAAAATTTGATGAAGTCATTTTGTCTAGTGGGTTCAAAATAAATCAGTCCGATAAGTGTGTATATAGTAAATTTGATAATAACGATAATGGAGTTAAAATTTGCTTATATGTTGATGATATGCTTATCTTTGGGACTGATTTGGAACAAGTGGAAAAAACCAAAGTCTTTCTCTCTTCTAGCTTCTCCATGAAAGATTTGGGTGAAGCGGATGTTATTCTGGGTATTAGAATAATGAGAGGTAAAGGGTCAATTTCTTTATCATAATCTCATTACATTGAGACAGATAATTAAGAGGTTTAATGAATCGAACTCGACTCATTTTGCTACTCCGATGGATCCTAGTGTTCACTTGGTTCCGAGTAGTGGTACTCCTATTTCACAATTGGAGTATGCAAGCTTAATTGGAAGTTTGATGTATGCTATGACTAGCACTCGGCCGGATAT
The DNA here is from genome assembly GCA_947648045.1 of Beta corolliflora. Lineage (NCBI taxonomy): Eukaryota > Viridiplantae > Streptophyta > Magnoliopsida > Caryophyllales > Amaranthaceae > Beta > Beta corolliflora. The sequence continues at coordinate 48,077 of CANSZD010004296.1, forward strand.
AGCTTTTGCTATTGGTAAACTCAGTAGGTATACTAGTAATCCTAGTATGTTGCATTGGCAAGCATTGAGAAGAGTGCTAAGGTATTTGAATAAAACCTTGGATTATGTCATAACTTACAAAGGAGAACCTTCTATTCTAGAAGGTTACTCGGATGCTAGTTGGATTTCCAATAAGGAAGATTATTCATCCACAAGTGGATGGGTGTTTCTTCTTGAAGGAGGTGATATTTCATGGGCATCCAAGAAGCAAACATGTATAACGGATTCAACTATGGCATCAGAATTCATTGCATTGGCATCTTGTTGCCAAGAAGCGGAATGACTAAGGAATGTGTTGAGTGAGGTTGACTTGTGGGTCAAACCTATGTCACCTCTTGCTATTCATTGTGATAGTGCATCAACCATAGCTAAATCTTATAGTGAAGTCTACAATGGCAAGTCAAGGCACATTGGAGTTAGACATATCTATGTGTGTGAAATGATAAGGAATAGTTGTATAACTATTAATTTTGTTCGGTCTAGTTTGAACTTGGCGGATACGTTTACTAAACCGTTGTCAAGGGAACTAGTGAACAAAATGAACAAAGGGATGGGTCTTAAGCCTATTGATCAACCTTTAGCTAAGGAAAACTCAATTTGACGTCTAATACAACGTTAGATCTCAAATTCAATGAGGATAGTATTTTTCTTAAAGGTTGGAAGCACTTGTGTTATTTACATCCCGAGGTTAGTGCTTGTTACTACAATAAAAAGAGGTTGAATTAAGTTTCTTAATAAGTCATTGATAAGTGCTCAATTGTAGGAGCATGTGCGTAAAGATTTACCTATATAAGCTAGAGGTTTGGCCGCTTCACCAAGTCTAAGACTTGACTTGGAATGCTTATGAATGGATATGGACACCAAGGCGTCATAGGTGTCGGAGGTTAAGAACTAAGTTTATGCTTATGTGTATTAGTATCTTCAATGATTTGTGGTGGTTATATGATTCAAAGCTTTGTCTATCATTATGATCGAAATTGTTGTATAGTTACTTTTACTAAGTGGAGATTCAATCGTAAGATATTTCCATGATGCATGATCATGTTTTGTTTGTGATTTATAGAAAGTTGGAAAACTTTTCGACATTACCCTATAAATGGGAGGAGGATTGTTGGAACATTTATAGTGTAATGGGTTTTATAAGCTCATATGGTTCTATACTAGAAGAGGAGGAGGTCTAGTATGCTAAGATTAGAATGCGCAAAATCACGTGAATCAATCAAGCAAATCAGAAGGATGGTCGCGGGTCGCGACATCCATCGCGGGTCGCGACCAGGGCGCCGTCGCGGGTCGCGACCAGGGCACTTTCGCGACTCGCGATCTGTATCGCGGGTCGCGACATGTATTCTGCCTTGGGGCGTGAAATTTTGCGTGGACGGTTTATAACCGTTGTGTTGTTTACGTTATCCTTTTAATGACGATTAAGGATTCTTAATCAGGGGATTAAAGGGTGTAACAGCTCTAATCTATGAGGGAATATGAATATATGACCTTGGTCATTCTTATGGTTATATGAGGGAAAAAAATCAGTTTTTCTAGATTCGAAGAGACTTGCTTTGCTTGAGAGAAACCTTGCTATTTTCTCTCTAGTGTTCTTCACAAACTAAAAACTCAAAGTTCTTGTTGATTCACATAGAAGATCACCTTGTGAATTATTTTCTCCATTGTATCTCATTAGTTATTTCGTGTTAACCCGGTGATCCTAGAGGGGCGAAATTAAACTAATAGGAAAGCGTAGTTTCCGTGCCTTGGAGTGGTATATCCGGTTCCCTTGTTTGATCACACTTCTAACAGTTAATATATTATCGTGGATCATTTCTCTAATACAATTATGATTAGGATTCTTATATGAGTATGGCTTTGGTTTCTTAAATTACTAATATGATTAGGATTCGAATTTCGATGCCATGTCATTGATAATTGATATTATGCCCTCTAACTCACGCCCTTGTTCTACCAGAATCTTGTTTTTGGCTAAAATTAGATATAGTATACAGACTAATGTTAGATTAATTGTCCAAGTTATTTTGCTGGAATATATTAGTTAATGCTTGATTCACCTTTTTGTACCAAAGTAATTAGTTATGCTGCGCCCGCTCAACTAATCTCTATTATATTATGGGAAATCTTGAGGACTTTGGTGTCCACTTGAATTTCCTTAAATACCCTTCATGTATTAGAGATTCTAAGATAATTAATGAGGGTAAAAAAGGCATAGAATTTTTTTGAAAAAATAATAATGTAAACAAGTAACTGCTCGCTTTTTTACCCCCTCAAAAAAAAACTGCTAGATTTAATTTAGTGAAGGACTGAAGGTAACTTTCAAATTTTCAAAACAAAAGAAACCTGTACAATATTACCGCAGTGTCGCGCACGCATCGCGTGTAAACAATACTAGTTTTTACTAAAATCAACTAATATGTTGAATGTCGAGCAATGTTTATGATGAAGCAGTCTCCTCTTCAATAGTTCTTTGCGCCTAGTGAATTAACTGATTCCTCGAACGCATCTTATGATTTGCAACCTGCAATGTACTGGTAGCTAATCGTCAAACACGAAGCAAGAGAATGATTAAATCGTAACAAACAAATCTAGAAAAGAACATAGAACAAGGACTAGAACTCTACCACATTATGTAGTACAAGGAAAGTCTTTAAATCAAGAATCACTATATATGGAACTCAAATAACATGGCTCCATCGAGAGACTAATTTAAGCGTCCTTCATAAACCCCAACCTAGTCCTAACTACAAATATTTAACCTTACTAGGGGTGTAAATGATGCGAGTCGAGCTCGAGTTTGGCTAAACTCGACTCGAACTCGAAAACTCGAAATCAAGCTTGACTCGACTCGAAAACTCGCGAGCTTGAAATAATCAAACTCGACTCGAACTCGAAATCCTAAACTCGAGCTTGAGCTCGAACTCGAATCAAGCTCGAACTCGAACTCGAGCTCGAACTAGAACTCGAGCTCGAACTCGAGCTCGAACTCGAATCAAGCTCGAACTCAAATCATGGCTCAACTCAAACTTGAGTCAATCCATGTACCTTGAGTTAGGTACTTGGAGTAGCCTTTTATAAAGAAAAAAAAGTTGGGTGTTTCATTGTCCAACCAATGTGGGACTTTAAGAAACAAACTTTCATAGAAAAAAATAGTTTCCAACCAAAAAGTTTTTGTTCCATTTATAAAGAACACAAACTTAAACTTTTGTTTCCCAACCAATGTGGGACAACTTTAATTCAAACAATAAGTATAGCTTGAGTAGTAACATTTTGTTGAGAAAAAAAGGCTATTGTTTATACTATAAACTAATGTGGGACATTTAGTATTTTACATAAAAGATCATTTTTAACAGTTTTCTAGTTTGTTCATGAGATTTTGAGCCGAGCCAAGACTAAGACTTGTTAAAATCTTATGCTCGACTTGTTAACCATAACCTAAACACAAACTATAATTAATGCCCACTATGAAAATATTTTCTATGAAAGTGTTTATTACATTTCATGGATTAAGTTCTTTGAAAAAGTTTGAAAATTATTTATCGAAATTGCAAGTATTATATATAATTTTTTTTCGAGTTTCTCGCAGCTTTTCGAGTCGAGTAGGTAGTAGCTCAAGCTTGACTCGTTAGTCATCGAGTCGAGCTCGAGTTCGAGTCGAGCTCGAGTTCGAGTCGAGCCTACTCGAGTCGAGCTTTGACCGAGTTTTGACCGAGTCGATCTCGAGTAGCTCGCGAGTTGTCCCGTCTCATTTACACCCCTAAACCTTACAGAGAGGTGAGAAAAATAAACTTAACTTACTGCCGCATATGGTACAATTATATTGGACAATCATCGATTCACCTTATCCTATCTCAAAACAAATAACTATGAAGTAAGGATAATTGAAATCCTTAGAATTACATTTTGTTTCATTTAGTTTGATTCATTCCAAGCTCTCATCATAATTTATTATGAATAACTTTATCCAGTTTATATGGAAATTCCCACAATGATGCTTCAAGTGTGAACAAAATATCTACCGAAATTTTATGGCTAATGAAGTTTCATTAGTAATTTTTCCCAGGCTCGTTAGTCGATTTTTTTCCAGGCCAAGAGTTGTGTGCTTCGATTTGTAGAATGCGACAGCAGATAACTACCAGATATTTGTGTCATATTATTCGAGAAATTTTACTTCATGGTTATTATTAAAACTTCACACACTTATGTTGAAATGTGATTCAACATTCAAGCATGTGGGAGAAGTGGTCAAACAAGTCAGTGTTAGTGGCTACTATTTAGCATTGGTTGTTAATTTCTATTAAGCTTTTGCTTCCTTTAGATCATCCACTCACTTAGGCATGATATTAGACGTGGGAAGTGGGAGTAGTTATGTGTTTGTTTTTATTTCCTATTTATATGCATTGTAAGCTGGTTTTCAAGTAATTCAATAGATTGCAGTTTCTAGTTCCTCTTTGTGAGTTTTATCTTTGTCTTGTGCTCTAAATCCAACACTTGGTATCAGAGCAGCTGTAATTTCGGGTTCATATCTAGGGAATTGTGAGGAAAGTGAGAGTTTTAACACAAGGGAAACACGGGTAAAAGTGAGGTTTGATCATGATGGAATCCAATGGATCAAACAATAATAGCTCATCAATGTTGCCTATCTTTAAAGGCATCAATTATCAATTCTGGAGTTTGATAATGAAAACTCTATTTAAATCCCAAGAGTTGTGGGGATTAGTTGAAAATGGCTTTGAAGATGACGATACTAAATAACCAGATCAGACACTTCGAGAGAAAAGAAAGAAAGATTCCAATGATATATCAAGCCTTGGATGATGAGATCTTTCCTAGGATAGCATCTGCATCCACATCTCATGAAGCATGGAGTACTCTAAAGCAAGAGTACTTAGGAGATAAAAAAGGTGATTACAGTTAGGCTGCAATCACTAAGAAGGGAGTTTGAGACTTTCCTCATGAAGGAGAAAGTAAGAATATGTGCAAGAGCATCTTTCTCGAGTAATTGGAGTGAATCAGATGAGAGAATATGGAGAAGAGATGAGCAATGAGCACATTGTTGGCAAGATTCTGAGAAGTCTTGCCAAGCAATTTGATCATGTTGTAGCTCCAATTAAGGAGTCTTAAAGGATATGGAAACATATACCTTTGAAGAGCTGATGGGATCATTGCAAGCCCGTGAAGAGAGATTGAATAGATCAGTTGAAAAGAAGGAAGAAAATACCTTCTTTGTAAAGGATGAATCTCTTCATAGAGATAAATCAAGGCAATTCAATGGAAGAGGAAGGTCTAGTGGTAGAGGCAGAGGGACATGGCAAGGAAACGAAGGAAGAGAGCATAACTCTTACAAAAGCACCATCAAATGTTATTATTGTAAGAAGCCAGGCCACAAAGAGATTAATTGCTGGAAGAAAAATGAAGAAAAGGGAGAACATAAGGTGGAGCAAAAATCAAACTTTGTAGAACAAGAAGAAAAATTGTTCATAGCTGTCAAACCTACTGAAACCAAGGAAGAAACATCCTGGTACATTGACAGTGGATGTTCAAATCACATGTGAACAAAAGCTATGTTCAGATAGTTAGATGATGAAAAGAAGAGCAAAGTCACACTTGGTGATGGAAAACAACTTAATGTTGAAGGAAAGGGGACAATAACTCTCAAAACTGAACAAAGGAACATTAAATTGCTGCATGATGTTCAATATGTTCCCAACTTGGCTCACAATCTTCTAAGTGCGGGATAATAGGTGAACTGTGGATATTCAGTGCTCTTTGAAAATGAGTATTGTCTCATTAAAGACAAGAAATCTCAAGAACCTATTGTTAAGGTGCCCATGGGAAAGAATAGGATGTTTACACTAAATCTGTAACAGCCCTCCCTAAATAACAGCTTAATTAGGACTAACTATAATTAATTAAGGAGCTAAGCTGTTAATTAGAGATGCTGTTAGTGCAGATTTCCAAACCACCCTGTCCTTAGGAGGTTAGGAAATCTGAAAGTATCTAAGCATAGTTATGAAAACAAACTAAATTATTTAATTATTACATTATAGTCTAAGTATTTAGATATCTAAGTTCAAAATATAAGTTACAAAACATAATTGATATTATACAACAAGCACAATGCATCGGCAGTTCACATAACACAAACATTTCCAGACTAATTAAGTTAATCTTTAACCTTCAGATTACTCCTGCAAAACAATTGAATATGCCCCCATCAGGACAAGTTCAAGAGAATAAAACGATCGACTTACGCGGTACACAAGTCCCACCCGGCCCAAAGTAATAAGGTGGCTGAAAATAGATTTTCTTTAAATGAAACAACATAATCGATGTTTCAAATACTTTCTTTTTCTTTAATCACAAAGTTACTTTCACCCTTTGAATAATGAAAATACATAACAATAACATCATGAGTTTATCGAGTAATCTTCAATAAAACTTTCCATGATTAACGATTATACCCTTCTTAACAACCACAAAAACATTTTCCATACATATCTCGAAATATTTTTAACTCTGGGAAGGAACACGAATGGAGGGCATAGCCATATCTCCAGACTTTTGAGGGACGTCTCCCCGCCTTTCTTTTTTCCTGCTTGCAAGACTGGAGCAATACCCGCTCTACATACTTAAGGAGCAAACCCGATCTACGAGTGTTATTCATCACTGCTTACGCAGCTACTTCCCTTCTAAAACTAAACTTTTAATACTTATAAGAAACTTATACTCCCTCCGTTTTTTTTTTGATGTAACATTGGACTTTTTACATTTATCGAGGCACAACTTTGACCGATAATATCTCTAATTGTATAAAAGTAAAAATAAAAAAAAATATATATTTGGAAAGTATATACCGCGACGAATCAAACAAGATCCCACATGACTACATTTTTTCTTATGTATAAATAACAATTAATGGTCAAAGTGTATTGGATGAATAGCGCCCAAAGTCAATATGTTACATCTAAAAAAAACGGAGGGAATACTAAAATATACAAGAACTTTAGTCTCAAATACTTAATGGTATCAACTTTTAAAATCAACTTAACTTATCAAAACAAGTTTCGTAAAACAAGCTTGCTATGTCAAGTTCCATTGTTTTTGGAAAAAGTAACTTAACAATCAGGTTTCGCAAGGATGTTGAGATTAGTTGAGGTGATTAAAGGTAGTGTTTATCATGACATGGCAGCATGTAAAGGTTTTATAGAAAATCTCTTAATATATGGAAAGATTATCTCACACAAGTAAACATATGTCATTTTATGGTTTTCGGTTTTGTGTTAAAGGACATCGGTTTTTATGCAAAAATTACTTGTAACTCTTGTGTTTAACTAAAGTTTTGGTTTACAACTTAATATATGAATAGGGCAATAGGTGTTCATCACTCAAAAGCATTTTAGGAACCAAAGGAACAAGGGTTTATTAGCTCGGAAAGCAATCAAGCGAAAAATCTAGTTTTAAGTGTGGTTTACTTCTCAAATGAGGTTGTACTTGGCATATGAGGGGAAATACGAAACAAAGGTTTATCAACAATCAAGATATGAACTTTCCAGAAGTATACCATGAAAGACCAGTAACATTTAAGGCATTTAATCAAGGTACAATCAAAGTAGTATCAAGGTTCGATCGGTTTTAGAGGAACTTGACATGCAATGATTTATATCTCAGAAATCATTACCAAAAATTCACTTGCAACACTTTGAAATCAACTACTTATAACTCATTAACAAATCAGTAGGTTACGTTCCCAACAAAATACACATTCGAAGATCACTTATTTTCCATAAAACAAGTGATACACAAGCAAACTAAGAAAGTAAGGATTCGAAGGGTGGTCCTTGTGTACCTTCATTCGATATTTAGGAATCAAATCTCCTTTAACCACTCTTATCACTTCTCCAGCAACTCCTTAGGACCTTAGAGAAAACATTCATAACCTAAAATTCAGCAATTAACCCAAAGAAATCAAGTTTCAATCTAGCAAACCTCATAAGTGCTGGAATTCAGCCACAACTCACCTTCCTTGGTTTTTCTTGATGCTACTGAAGTGAAACCTCAAAAGTAACGCTTGCCCAGTATGGAGAACAACTTGATAAGCCTAGGGAAGTAATTGCATGCAAGATTCAGAGCTAGAGTCCAAGAGAAACAAGCTACCAAAGCAGCCCCAGTACACGCCAGAATGGTGTGAAGGAGAGGAGATGATGATGTGTTTTTGTGGAATGAATCTGATGAAAATGAATGAGGGCCTTAGTCACATATATATGGAGAATGGGTAATGGCAAAATCGTGATTTTCGATTTAGTATTAGGGGCGTAATCGTCATTTCCCTTGCTTATGAACAAACCGAAATTTTCATGGCTTTTAACTTGGATTCTCTCCTCAATTACTTCCTAATCCTTAATTATCAAGCTATATTGTATACCTTAATGGAAGTATTTTGACCTAATTAGTACTTAATCTCACTTCCCCGAATAACAAAAACGATATCAATAACTATTACAAATCCCATAATTCCGAAACAATACTCAATGCTCCTAACGTAACTCATGAATAACTCAATTATCACATAGCTCATGTTATTAGTTAGCTAATAACACATAATATCCACATTGGCAACAAAATTCACATAGCGGTCACCTTAGTTCGTAAATTTCAAAACGTAATAATTACAACTTAAATAATAATCATTAGCCTAATAATCTTGGATTATCGATTTTAACCCTAGCTTAAGAAGTCGGGCTATATTACAAAATCGCAAGAAGGTGTAAGCTGGAACCTTGGTAGTAAATGGTGATGAAAATGCTAAAATTTGGCATTTGAGGTATGGCCATCTAAACATAAAAAGTTTGAAGTTGCATCTTCGAAAAAGAAATGGTAACCGGATTACCACAAATGGGTGAACTTGAGTTGTGTGAAGGGTGCATTTATGGCAAGCAATCCGAGGGTTATTCCCAAGTGGAGATTCATGGAGAGCAAGTGAATGCTTAAGACTGTTACATGCCGATCTTTGTGGGCCAATTCAAACTCGGTCATTAGGGAGGAAGTAAGTATTTTTTTTCTTACTCACCGATAATTATAGTAGAATGAATGGGTATTCTTTCAACAAAACAAGCCAGAAGCTTTTGAAAACTTCAATAAATTCAAGATCATGATGGAGAAGTAGCATGGAAAGCATGCCAAAGTCTTGAGAACAGATAGAGGAGGGGAGTTCACCTCACAAGAATTCACTGAATTACGTGAAGCGTAGGAATCGAAGAGAACTAATTGCGCCATACACTCCAGAGCAAAATGGAGTAGCATAGAGGAAGAACAGAACCGTAGTAGAAATGGCAAGAAGCATGTTCAAGGCAAAAGGCTTGCCAAATGAACTTTGGAGTGAAGCGAAGATGCCAGCCAGATATACATCCTCAACATTTCTCCAACAAGAGCAGTCATGGGAAAAACACCATATGAAGTTTGGAGAGGAAAAAGACCACATGTAAGTCATTTAAAAACATTTGGATGTATTGCATACACTTTAGTCAATTTAGATCTAAACTAGATAAAAAAATCTGCAAAATGCATTTTTATTGGATATTCTGCTCAATCCAAAGCATATAGGTTGTATAACCCTATTAGTGGTAAAGTGATCATTAGTAGGAATCTCATTTTTAATGAATATGGAGTGTGGAACTGGAAGCATGAAGAAAGAAATGGTGAAAGTCAACCTGTTGTTATCTTTGATACATCAACAGCTGACCCAAATCCAGTTGCAGAAGAAGAAGTGCTATCTCCTCCAAACTCTCCTATAGCACCAAACAACCTGTAAGCAATGTTGAGAACTCTGCTAGTTCTATCATCTGATTCATCAAATGAATCTCCTCCAAGAAAAATAAGAACTTTAGCAGAGATCTGTGAAAGATGTGATTTTGCCCTTGTAGTCACTAAACCTGCAACATTTGAAGAAACAGAAGCAAAAGAAGAATGGAAGGCAGCAACGAAGGAAGAAATGATGGCTATTGAGAAGAATCACACCTAGCAGCTGGTGAATCTTCCAAAAGAGAATAATTTAATTGGGCTGAAGTGGGTTTTCAGAACTAAATATCACATAGATGGGAGTGTTCAAAAGCACAAGGCTCGACTTGTTGCCAAAGGATATGCACAACAAATGGGAGAAGATTTTCAAGAAACCTTTTCACCTGTTGCAAGATTTGAGCTAGACTGTAAGAGCTGTACTTGCATTAGCTGCACAATTAAAACTGCAAGTGTTTCAATTGGATGTCAAGTCTGCCTTTCTAAATGGAGACTTGGAAGAAGAAGTTTTTGTTGAGCAACCTAAAGGCTTCATCAAAGAAGGAGAAGAAGAGAAATTATACAAACTGTGTAAGGCAGTACTCTATGGATTGAAACTGGCACCTAGCGCTTGGTACAGCAAGATAGATGCCTTCTTCATCAACAATCACTTTGAAGGGATTGCAAATGAACCTACACTCTACATCAAGAAGCAAGCACAATATTTCATCGTGGTATGTCTTTATGTTGATGATATTATCTGTTTCAGCTCTACACAACAGTTGTTGAATGAATTTAAGCATTCATTGATGAATGAGATTGAAATGACTGATCTGGGGACACTACATTACTTTTTCTTGGGTTGGAAGTGAATAAAGGAAAAGAAGGTGTGTTTGTGTGTCAAAGGAAGTATGCAAGAGATATGCTCAAGAAGTTCAGTATTGAAGAAACTGCAGTAACACCTATGAATACAAATGAGAAGCTTTAAAGAGAAGATGGAACAAGCAAGGCTGATGAGAAGCTGTTTAGAGGCATGTTGGAGGACTACTGTATCTTACACACACTAGGCCTGATATAGCTTACAGTATGAGTGTAGTGTTAAGATATATGCATAATCCAACAAAACAACACCTTGGAGCTGCAAGAAGAATACTTAAATATGTAGCTGGAAGTGTGAACTATGTAATCTGGTATGAAAGTGTGGAAAATTTTAGCCTGTTAGGCTATACTGACAGTGACTGGGCAGGTTGCTTGGATGACAAAAAATGCAACTCTAGCTCAGTATTTAGTTTTGGATCAGAAGCAGTCACATGGAGCTCAAACAAGCAAGACACAATAGCTCTATCCTCATCTGAGGCAAAGTATGTGGCAGCAGGGAGCAGCTGGAAGACAAGCAATGTGGCTGAGAAAATTACTTAAAGATCTGTGCAGTGAACAAGAAGGTGCAACTAGGCTGTGGTGTGATAACAAGTCAACAATTGCCATGACAAAGAATCATGCCTTTCATGCCAGAACCAAACACATAAAAATTCAACATCACTTTATAAGGAAATTGGTACTTGAAGGAAAGGTTGAATTAAGTTTCTGTGGAATAAATTACCAACATGTTGATTTGTTCACTAAAGCATTATGTCAGGCAAAACATAGATTCTTCATGGAGAAGATTGGAATGAAAGAATTTGAATCAAGGGGAGGTGTTGAAATGTGATTCAACATTCAAGCATGTAGGAGAAGTGGTCAAACAAGTCTGTAAGTGGCTACTATTTAGCATAGGCTGTTAATTCATGTTAAGCTTTTAATTCCTTTAATTTAAATCATCCACTCACTTAGGCATGATGTTAGACGTGGGAAGTGGGAGTAGTTGTGTGTTTGTTTTTATTTCCTATTTATATGCATTGTAAGCTGGTTTTCAAGTAATTCAATACATTGCAGTTTCTAGTTCCTCTTTCTAAGTTTTATCTAAGTTTTGTGCTCTAAATCCAACAACTTATACTCAGTGACATTTCTTAAGCATGGCATAAAACAATCAATCAACAGTTGCCAAAACACACGTACACATATCCTCGTATACCACCGTTGGATATTTATGGCCTTGAGAAACCACTACCCTTACAATGGAGATTAAACAGAAAACATAATTAGCAAAGAAAAATCACAAATAAACTAACGTCAAAGTTATACAACTTACCTTAGCCAGTCAAATGTAAATCTGGATTCTTAAACATATATATAGAGAAGAATGTTTGCGCATATGTTCCAAACAAAGAAAGCATCTATATAACATAGCACAGACAGTAAGAGAGCAAGTATATACAAGAACAAATCTAATCTATATCAACAATCGTTATAAAAAAAGTTAATTCCTTTATTAATATGATGTACTTTGGAACAATGCTATAATTATAAGATTATCTACACTAACTTCACAAAGCATCAGCAGCAGGTGATTCCTTTTAACTTGATTACAGTTACAAGGGTGGTAATGCAGACTGCATCTTGCCATCAGGGATGAGATAAGGGCGGAAGCACTTGAGGCGCCACATGTACGATTGTTCTCTCGAATGAATATACAACAAATCATGCCAAAATTTCTCCACCCAAAAGAGAATTTGATGTTCAAGCTAGAAAGCGCAGCCGGATGGGCATCATGAACAATGCCAACCGTGATATTTATCCAGCAGCACAAGTCATGGATTTAAGAAACTTGTTAGTTTTAGGAACCGAGATACAAAAGGCTGCTTCCTCTCATTCACCTGCAAAAGGATCACTTGTTAGTTTTAGGAACCCAAATTCGCCTGGGTCCCTTTTTCTTTCGTTGAGCTTCTAACAGACCCTTTCTAACCCATTTATGATTTACGTACTTTATATTTTTCTCAACACACTTTTTCATGGCATTACAGTTATCCATAAGGTGTCCATGTTTTCCACAGAAGTAGGAAATCAAATATTCAGGCAAATCAACATATTTTCTTTTACGAAAGTCTCTTTTAAAATTTCTAACTCTGTGATGTACACTATATTTCTGGTCAATGTATCCTAGACCTTGTTTGTTCTGGTTATTGACTAGACTTGTTATTCCATTTAGGATTTCATTTCCAGAGTGGGCCTTGCATGCTTCTTTCAACTGCACTTTTAGAGACTCAATGATGATCTTTAAATTATCGTTTTTGTCATTTAATGTAATCAAGTCCCTTTTAGCCTTTTCGAAATCATTTTTCAAATCTAAATCTTGGGAAACCTGGAGATCAGCAATTTTAGACTCCTATCTTTCATTTTTCAACGCTGTAGTTAGCTCTTGATTTAGAGTTTTAATTTGATTTTCGAAATCTAAGTTTTTGCCCTCTAGCAAAGTGTATGGCACAGTGTTATTAACAAGCTCTTTTGCAAGCGACTTTTCATACCTTAAGGAGTTTAACTCATCATTTTTCTCTTCAACGACCTTTTCTAGATCTTCATTCCTTTTCATTAGATTCTTAAGGTTCTTCAACAAGTCCTTATATTCCAATTCCAAACCGACTTGTTGCTTGGATAGGTTTTTCAATTCTCTTTTCCTGTTTGAAAAATCATCATTCATTTCTTGACAATCATCAATAACATTCCCAAGCAACGTGACAAGTTGGTTTTTAGAGAGAAGATGTATTGAGGGTTTTAGAGAAATGAGATTTACCTCACTATCTTCCTCCTCGTCAAGTGAGGTCGAATTTTTAGCCATAAGACATAAGTGAGAGTCGTCCAGGCACTGTGCCTTCCTCTGAGTTATCTGTATAGCATTCAGACATAATTTTGCTTCTTGGCACTGTGCCTCTGAATGTTCTTCTTCAGAATCCGAATCTCCCCAAACAGCAGCAATCATTACTTTCTTGAACTCCTTCTTTGGTTGTTCCTTTTTTCATAAGGCTTCTCATCATGCCATAGGGGACATTCCTTTATCATGTGATTGTACTCACCACACTTGAAACAACCGGAATTAGTAGCACTTTTCTTAAAGTTAGAGGTAGTGCTCTTACCTTTGAAATTGCCATCTTTTCTAGGATTGTTGTTTTTATTCTTTTTGAGGAATTTTTCAAATCTCCTAGTAAGAAGATCAATATCATCATTACTATCACTATCTTCACTTTCCAATTCAGTTCTTCAGGCTATACCCTTATTTTTGGTTCATTTGTCTTAGTATCTAAAACAAACACTAATAGAATAATTGTTTATTGCTGCGGTCTTTAAGTGGCCTATTGCGGTGGTTTTGGCTGCGCAGCAATTAAGGGCGCAACAATAGGTAATTTCCTATTGCTGCGGTTTTTGACCGCAGGAATAGGCCAACCTATTGCTACGGCTCCTAGCCAAAACCGCAGCAATAGGTTTATTTTTTATTAAAAAATACAACATATTGCTGCGGTTTTCGGCAAGAACCGCATTAATAGGTTAAGTGAATTTTTTCTTTTTTTTTGGAAATTTAAATATTTTGTGATTCTCTCATGCAAGGACACTATTGCAGCACTAAAGTGCAATTACAACACAAAAGTAACTAAAACAAACCACCATATATTCAATAAGAATAATATTTTTCAAACCCTAATTACAAAATTATATGAAAAAACGAAAACAGAGGTAATAGGGAAAAAAAAATGAAAAATAAAAAATAGAGATATAGGCCCTGTTCTTTTGGACTTATTTTCAGCAAAAATAAGTTAGTTAAGCAAAATTAAGTTCAGTTCAGCACAAATAAGTAAAAATAAGTTCAGTTCAGCAAAAATAAGTTCAGTTCAGCAAAAATAAGTTCAGTATTACTCTAATGTTGTAATTATTATTTTTGCTTTCAAATTTACTATTAATATTGTTATTATTAATAATATTATAATTATAATAACGATAAATTTGTAATATTATTATTATTATTAATTATTTATTATTTATTATTTGTTATTTATTATTATTATTATTTATTATTATTATTATTTATTATTATTTATTATTTATTATTTATTATCTATTAGTTAATTATTATTATTTATTATTAATTATTTATTATTATTTATTATTTATTATAATTATTATTATTTATTATTTAATATTTAATATTTAATATTTATAATTATTATTAATTATTTATTATTTATTATTAATTATTAATTATATATTATATATTATTTATTATTTATTATTTATTATTTATTATTATAATTATTTATTATTTATTATTATTATTATTTATTATTTATTATTATTATTTATTATTTATTATGGTTATTATATTATTATTTATTATTATTATTATTTATTATTTATTACTATTATTATTATTTATTATTATTTATTACTATTATTATTTATTTATTATTATTATTTATTATTATTTATTATTATTATTTATTATTATTATTTATTATTATTATTTATTATTATTATTATTATTATTATTATTATTATTTATTACTATTATTTATTATTTATTATTATTATTTATAACTATTATTTATTATTATTTATTATTTATTATTTATTATTTATTATTATTTATTATTTATTATTTATTATTTATTATTAATTATTTATTATTAATTATTAATTATATATTATATATTATTTATTATTTACTATTTATTATTTATTATTATTATTATTTATTATTATTATTATTTATTATTTATTATGGTTATTATATTATTATTTATTATTATTATTATTTATTATTTATTATTTATTACTATTATTATTATTTATTATTATTTATAACTATTATTATTTATTTATTATTATTATTTACTATTTATTATTATTATTTATTATTATTATTTATTATTATTATTTATTATTATTTATTACTATTATTTATTATTTATTATTATTATTTATAACTATTATTTATTATTATTTATTATTATTTATTATTTATTATTTATTATTTATTATTTATTATTTGTTATTTATTATTTATTATTATTATTATTACTATTATTTATTATTATTATTATTTATTATTTATTATTATTATTATTATTATTATTAGTTATTAGTTATTATTTATTATTATTATTATTTATTATTTATTATTATTATTATTATTTATTTTTATATTATTATTTATTATTATTTATTATTTGTTATTAATTATTTATTATTATTATTATTTATTATTATTATTATTATTTATTATTATATTATTAATTATTTATTATTATTATTGTTTATTATTATTTATTATTTATTATTTATTATTATTATTTATTATAATTATTATTTATTATTTATTATTTATTATTTATTATTTATTATTTATTATTTATTATTTATTATTTATTATTTATTATTTATTATTTATTATTTATTATTTATTATTTATTATTTATTATTTATTTTTTATTATTTATTGTTATTATTATTTTTATTTTTATTATTTATTATTTATAATTTATAATTATTTTTATTTTTATTATTTATTATTATTATTTAGCAAAAATAAGTTCAGTTCAGTAAAAATAAGTAAAAATAAGTTCAATTCAGCAAAAATAAAATAAGTTCAGTTCAGTTCAGCCAAAATAAGTTCAAAAAAACAGGGCCATACAGAGATCTAAAAACGAATCAGAAGTACAGAGAACTAATAAGGAAAATTAAAAATTAAATGAAAAAGGGAAAATAACATTAGATCTTGAAACCAGGGGTGCGAAATCGTCTGGAATCAAACTTCGTTCCATCCAACAATGTTCCAGTATAATAAACTGTAATTATCCAAAATTCAATCAAAAAAAAGGAGCAACCATTTGAATGAAGAAAATCGAGATTTTCACTTATTTTTTATGAAATTCAAAATGAAATAATTTGAAACCTTCAACTTCGTCGCCATTGTCAGGAGTATCCCAGCCTTCACCTTGTTTGAGAAGCTTCTTCTTCAAACCTTCTTTAGTGATCTCTTTTTCGTCGCCGACTTTCATAGGAACTTCTTCGGCGAAGTCCATATCTTCGTCGTTCATCATATCTTCAGCCGTCGGCATGTCGAAGTCGTCTTCCATTTTCTTGTAGAATCTAGAGAGAGAGTGTGTGAGATGAAAGTAGGAGAATATAGAGAGAGAAAGGGAGGGGTTTTGAAGATGAGAGAGAGTGTGTGAGATGAAAGTGGTAGATAGGTGAGAGAGAGGAAGAGAAAGGGTTAGAAGAAGATTGGAGATGAGAGGGTTTGAAGAAGATGAGAGCTTAGAGAGGTGTGAAGAAGAAGATGAGAGTGTGCGAAGGTGAAGATGAAGCCGAGATGAAGAGGCGTGAGATATTGAGAGTGAGAGGAGAGAGGGATACTTATCGACTGTAATTCTAAACCGCACCTAGAGTTATATACTAAGAGTGAAAGAGTGAGTTAACCCTAGCGGCTCTAATACTTATCAATGACCTATTGCTGCGGTTTTTTCTAAAAACCGCAAAGAATAGATTAATAAAAAATAATATTTAATATATTGCTGCGGTTTTTTGCAAAACCGCAGCAATATGTTATTTTGAACATTTTTTTTATCAAGAGGTATATTGCTGCGTATAGGTAAAACCACAGCAATACCACCGCAGCAATAAGCAATTATTCTACTAGTGAAGTTCATGAGTCATTAATGATCCAATTAGTTAAACTAGTGAGAGTTTTGTCAAATCTTTGGCTTCTTGGATAACAGGTATTTTAGGAAGCCAACGATTTGTTAAACTTCTTAAGACCTTTCTTACTAAATCTTCAGAAGTATAGGTTTTGCCTAGAGAACGCAATTCATTAGTGATTAGTGTAAAACGGGTGAACATCTTTTTAATTGATTCTTCCTTATTCATAGTAAACAGTTCATATTGTTGTACAAGCAAATCAATTCGAGATTGTTTTACCTCATTCGTACCTCCGTGGGCCAATTCTAAGGTGTTCCATATCTCCTTTGCCGTAGAGCAAGCAGAGATCCTTGAGTATTCATCAGGTCCAATTCCATATTGGAGAATACTCATGGCTTTGAAGTTCTTCTCTTCCTTTGCATAGTCGATTGAATTGTAATCGTCTTCATCTTTGTCAACCAACTTTCCTTGAGCATTTATTGTTTGGATGAGGATTGGTCCTTTTCTTATGACGTTCCAGCATTCATAATCTGACCCTTGGATGTAGATTCTCATCCTAGCCTTCCTCCATCCGTAATCTTTTCGGTTGAAAATCGGACACTTCGAGTATCTTTCTCGAGAGTCATCTTGCATGCATGTTCATGACTTCTATTCTCTAGGGATGAGCCTTTCGAGAATAGCTTGCTCTGATACCACTTGTTGGAGTACAAGGTGACACTCAAGAAGGGGGGTTGAATTCAGTGACAAAATTTAATCGATTTTCGCAAAAATAAAACTATAGCAGTGTGCCTCACATTGTGTTATATACTTGCAGACTCGTTTTTAATGTTTTTGCTCAAATGAATTCGTATCAAAACTAAAAGTAAGGAAATCAAGTAACAAGATACAGGAATTTAACGTGGTTCAATCTCACCTATGAGATCTACATCCACACTACCTACTCTTTTATTATTTGAATCTTAAAATATCACTCTTTTAATACAATATGATTCCTCCACTGCTGACTCTAATAGTGCTCCTCAACACCTAACTCTAAGTGTTGCTACTCTCTATAATAATAAAATTACAGAAAGATTAAGTCCTCACAAGTGTGCTTCTTAGATAAGCAAATTGAGGAACGTTACAACCATGATTAAGTACGTACTTTCAACTCGCTGGAACAGTGTGCTATAAGGATACGTTTTCAGCTCTCAAAAACTTATCAATCTAAATCTGAAAACGTGTATCTTTCAACTGATTATTATCCCTTATATAGATTATATTTCTGAACAAGAATCATTCTCAATGATATGACAATCTTCTAGAATAATTTTTGTTCCTAAAATTAAGGGATTAAAATCTTTTATTCTAAAAAACCGAAAATTATCTTTTATTTAAAAAAAAACCGACTTTTTGCTCTTTTCAAAATAAAGATTCATCCTTATCTTTTACCAACCAAAAATCAGATTTTACAAAACAAATTTTCTCGAAAATCTTTATATCAAAATCGTTTACTAAAAATCAGTTTTTACAAAACAGATTTTTCCTAAAATCTTTATATAAAATTTTTTTATCAGTTTTTATAAAATAAGTTTAATTTCGAAAATATTTATATTAAAATCTTTTATTTTCAAAACTAATTTTCGAAATTCTTTTTATAAAAAACTCCCCTTTTATTCTTTAAATATAAAAACATGAAGTTAACATACTTACCTATTTTCCTAACTCTAAGAAAATAGTTAATCATCCTAATTTGATATTTCTAGCTTAGTACAAAATTCCAATAAGCTGATTACATTGCATAGACTAGGGGTGTTAATGTGCCAGGGTGGCTCGCAAACTGTTCGAGTTCGGCTCGGTCAAAGTTCGGTCAAAGCTCGGCTCGAGCGGGCTCGATTCGAGTTCGAGATCGGCTCGAGACTCTAACGAGCCGAGCCTGAGCTACCTTAAGTTCGGCTCCAAAGCTCGCGAACAGGCTCGATAATTTTTTAATTACCAAAAATATTTCATTAATATTTAATATAAGATAAAAAATTTTATTAATAACTATGGTAAAAAGCAACCATGTTAGTAATCATAATATTTTCAAATATTGAGTTGTTGTTTTAAATTTGAAAGATAAGTGTTGTTAGTTGTTAGTAACAAAACATAATCAAAATTCGTGCAATATATTAGTGCTTTAAATTACATGAAACTTCTACAGTTCTAGTAATGTTAAGAAAAATATTAAAAAGGAACAAAGCAAAACTACCTAGTATCGTTGACTCAAAACCTTTTTTGCTAATATAATCTTCATCTTCAATAACTCCGATTTTAGTACCAATACCGTTGACTCTTCAAACCTTCTCGCATAAATGGGAGCTACATGGACCGGAGAGTGGAGCTCCCTCCTTGACATCCTCTCGTCATCATCATTTCTTTTACTCCCTATGCAAACACGGATCCTCTGCTCTATATTTGTTGGTAAAGCTTGGCGTCTCCTCAAATGTCAGTTCCCATTGCCTTCCATTCGCCTGATTTTTCTTAATGACTTTTGGTGCCTTCTTCTCAAATTTTAAAGGTCCATCCATGAAGATGTTTTTGAAAGTTGATAGTGTATTCACGAGTAACAACCTCTTCTTTTTACCCATGGTTTGCTCCACCATTTTTGTTGTTTTCTTGTTCTTCCTCGAAAAATCTACCTTTTTGTATTCATCAAAAATAATTTCGATCCATTAATTTCGAGTTTGTCATTAGATCGCGAGGAAAAAAAAAAAGGGAAGATTTCAAAGAGAGAGAGAGAAAAGACCTTGGCAAGTTGGTAGCGGTAGTGCAACGGCATATGGAGATGAGCAGAGGGTGGGGAAGAAACAAAGAGAAAATGTTTTACAACTTGGCGTCCCTCATCGCTGGTATAACATGAGAGTGTGAGTTAAAAACTCTATAAAACAAATCTTTAACACGTTAAATCTCTTCAGCTGGCTTGCTTACTGCTTGGCCTTCAAAATTAATAAGCTTGGATATTGGGCCTTTGAACTCTAAACGTTTGGGCCTCCAATAACCTTGGCGTTAAAGTTAGATTTCGAGCTTCTCGAGCCTGACGAGCTCGAGCCGAGCTGTAGTTTTGGGACTCGAGCTCGAGCCGAGCCTTAATATTTTAAGCTTGACGAGCTTCGAGCTCGAGCCGAGCCCAATTAAAATATTTTCGAGCCGAGCCTAGTTAAGTTCGGTCTCGGTTCGGCTCGTTAACACCCCTAGCATAGACATACATGACTAAGCACCTGACTAGACCTAAGCTTCCATTTCATCAAGTTCTTGAGCTTTCATGAACATCCAAGCTTGATAACTTTCTTAGATCACTGTTACATACATCACATGTTATAGCACAAAGTGTTTAAACTTAGAGTCACAAGTCACAACAAAACACTACTTTTGAGAGTTAGAATTTATAAATGGAAGTCTTCATTTTGAAAGACTCATATTACTCCCAACTTGTAGTCCCAAATATTGCCGTAGAAAAAGTTTTTCTTAATACATTTTTAATATCATATAAGAGCGTTCTATAATTTACATAATGGATTAACTAAAAAAAAAAACACTGCCTGAAAGTTTGCAGTTACCCCAAACAAAATAAACAAACAACCATAATAAATGACACCAAATAAAGATTATGGACTAGAATCCAAATCGCTGGGAACTTGTATATCAATCACAACCTCTTTGCACTCCACTGCCGGCGTACGTCGAAGGGGGCCCTCTACTGCCGGTGTACGTTTGCATTCGCATGCAAGTGTTAAACAACATAACACGACAGTAACGAATAAGAAGGCTGAAGCTGTGATTATTAACATATAAAATTTAACAGAGTGTTTCCTGGTCCTGAAGGATAAGGCTGCACCTACACCTGTGCCAATAAACCCCAAAAAATAGATTAAGAGAAACACCTTTAAGAAGCACTTTGTCATCTTCGGGAACTATAACAGGAAAATCAAGATGATTGAATATGGTTGGTCGGTTTGTTTCGGTATGTTACAACGTATATGATGCTTTTTAGCTAGGTTAATGTTTGTTATGATCATGAAATCTGGTCATGTTATGGAGTAATTTATAGGAGATGTTAATATATTATCGTAGATCATTTCTGTTAGGATAGATTTAGGATCTACATATATCGATCTAAAAGCGTTTACCTAGATATGTATATCTATAACTATAAGTGTTTGTTTAGAGATAATATTTATAAATATTATATTTAGTTTAAGATATGTTTTCCTAGTTCTACCTAGATGTTCGCATTAATATTTGATGTTTTTTATTTGATGTGTTAGGAATATTACGGATAATAAAGATATGATGATATATCTTTATGATATATTATTATCTTATGGAAATATTATCTTAGGAATATTTCCAATAAGTGTTTGATTAGCATTAGGAATAAGAAGTCTTTTAAAGATAGTTCCCTAATAGGAGTCTATTTGTACTCCTATATATATTTCACTCATAGTTCATTATTGAACACACATCAATATAATATAAACTCTTATTATTTTCTCCCTCTCCTAAACTTAACAATGTCTCTAATACAATTATGATTAGGATTCTTATATGAGTATGGCTTTGGTTTCTTAAATTACTAATATGATTATGATTCGAATTTCGATGCCATGTAATTGATCTGATAATTGATAATTAATATGCGCTTTAACCTTTAACTACGCACTTGCTCTACCAGAATCTTGTCTTTGGCTAAAATTATACTAGAATTATATGCACGCTATGCGTGCGTTAATTTCAAAACTTGTTATTCTATTATATACTTCATCCGTACTATAGTTGTGATTACACTAAAATGTGAAGATTAATAGTTAGATGAATTTAGATATATTAATTCGCTAATGTAAAAAACTAACAAAGGTTGTGAGTGAATATTAATATTATTTTTTTGTGAATGAATTTTGCACAAAAAGATTAGACATAATGAGTTGGTTTGACTGAATTAAAGAGTATCAAAGGTAGTGAGTGTATACCATCTTCTCTTATAAAAAAAGGGTCAAGATATTTTGTCCATTTACATATACCATTTTTACCTTATTTAGAATGGCAAGTTGAAATGAGAAAGCTAGGGTTTTTTGGATCTTTTGTAATTTTTTTTATTCCATTAAATCATTAAGGGTGATTTAGTATTTTCAAAGGGGGACACCATCTTCCTCCCCCCTTCCCTTATATAATAGAGATATAGTATACAGACTAATGTTAGATTATTGTCCAAGTTATTTTGCTGAAATATATTATTTGTTATTTTATCAAAAACCAACCTATAAAACATAAAATTTGTGAGAAACCACCTTATATAATTTTTAAATATAAAACTTGAAATTTGTGAGAAAACCACCAACTTATAGAACTCTACCACATTATGTAGTACAAGTAAAGTCTTTAAATCAAGAATCACTATATATGGAACTCAAACAACATGGCTCCATCTACTGAGAGACTAATTTAAGTGTCCTACATAAACCCCAACCTAGTCCTAACTACAAAAATTTAACATTACAGCGAGGTGAGAAAAATAAACTCAACTTATTGCCGCATATGGTACTATTATATTGGACAATCACCGATTCACCTTGATATTCTCTCCTATCTCAAAACAAATCTATGAAGTAAAGATAATTATAATCCTTATAATTACATTCCAAGCTCTCCTCATAATTTATTATCATAATAACTTTATCCAGTTTATATGGAAATTCCCACAATATAATGATGCTTCTAAGTGTGAACAAAATATCTACCGAAACTTTATGGCTAATGGGAGTTTCGTTAGTCATTTTTCCTGGCTCGTTAGTCTTTTTTTCCAGGCCAATAGTTGTGAGCTCTGATTTGTAGAATGAGATAGCAGATAACTACCAGATATTTGTGTCAATATTAGTCGAGAAATTTTACTTCATGGTTATTATTAAAACTTCACACTTATATTCAGTGACATATCTTAAGCATGGCATTAAGCAATCAACCAACAATTGTACAAACACACGTACACATATCCTCGTATTATTCACTAATAGATATTTATGGCCTTAACAAATCAGTACACTAAGTATAATGGAGATTAAAACAGAAGACATAATTAGCAAAGAAAAATCACAAATAGACTTAAGTCAAAGTTATATAACTTACTTCAGCAAATCAAATGTAAATGTAGACTCATAAACATATAGGCAGAGAAAAATGTTTGCGCACATGTGCAAACAAAGAAAGCATCTATATAACAGAACACAGACAGAAGAGAGCAAGAAAATGGTATACAAGAAGAAATCTAATCTATATCAACAACTGTTAGAAAACTAAGTTAATTCCTTTATTCTTCTGATGTTCGAGCCATTACTTCGGAACAATGCTATAAGCCTATAAGAATATATACACCAACTTCACAAAGCATCAGCAGCAGGTGATTCCGTTTAACTTGATTACAGTTACAAGGGTGGTAATGCAGACTGCATCTTGCCATCAGGGATGACATAAGGGCAGAAGCACTTCAGGAGCCATTGTACGATTGCTCTCAGAACGAATATACAACAAATCATGCCAAAATTTCTCCACCCAAAAGAGAATGTGATGTTCAAGCTAGAAACGTTTGTGATATTTATCCGGCAGCACAAGTCATGGATTTAGAAACTCATCAGCCTACTCATCTGCCTCTGCGTTCAATAGAATACCGAATCACCGGGTTCCCATTGGAAAAAGATAATCAATAGGAACATAGGTATATCCCTTCAGTAGCTGCCGTTTTCTCACAGATGTTTGATCAGAACTCAGAAGTCATTACCAGCTTCTCCTTGAATGTTTCAATTTGCTGCAAATGTGCCTACATAATAGTTACCAAAAACAAATATGATAACAGATTTCTAGAACTAAATGTCTTAGTAAAATAAAAAGCTTAAAATTGCTGAGAAGCTTAAGATTAATATGTCAATTCAACATGAAAGTATAGATTTCATTTTCCAGATCTTAAGAGAGAACATAAAATCAAGTTTTCAATGTATGTGGATCTTTTAGAGAAGATAAATCAATGTGTCAGTCTCTATTCACTTGAAATTCATATAAGCGAGTTTATCAGACCTTATCCGAGCTTATATGTAGTCATATCTCATATGAAGTTATTGTATTCTAAATAGGACTTAGTTAGCCACTATTACCAACTATTTTCTATTCAGTTGAAAATTCACTTCAGTGAGCATATCTGACCTTATCCGAGCTTGTATGTAGTCATATGAAGTAATTGTAGTCTAAACAAGACTTGGTTAGCCACTATTGCCAATTATTTGAACTTATTGGAATTTACTAAGCTTTTTGATACCTAGAAACAGCTTTTTGAAGGTGAAATGAATGTATGCTACACATCTAACACTAAATAATATTCCATAGCTAAAATTTAGTTAAGAAATCCATCAACTAGTCTTACAAAACCCATCTAGGGAACTGCATTAGAGAAAATTCACAAATGCAGAAGTAACAGTATACTGCTTGAGCCAAGTTAGAGAAATTGCCAGAGAAATTAAACTGTACTAGTAATATACAGTAGCTTTCAGGAATTTAATCTATTCTCCAAATTCAAGGTTATCAAACCAGATTACTACTGTCTTAAGATACTAAAATCAAATTTACAGTTCCAACTTCCAAGTGTTTAAATTTTGATCATTACTTATGTTCTTTCTTTTTTTGTAGGGAATACCATTTCCTTATATCATCACAATTCACAACCAAACTTTCCCTACTATCATTTTGCACAAATTATAGGCATACCATGAAGAAAAAAAAAAGGGAAAGAATCTAACACAAACAATTTCATTGATAAAGAGTAAAAGATACAAGCTATTCTTTTACACCTAAAAAGACAAAAAAAATTACAACATAAAACTGAAAAAAACATAACAAAATTACAAAATAATATTAAAAGAACATAAAAAAAAATTACAACATAGAAATCCTCTAAGGATCTTAGGTTTACACAAAAAAGAAAAAAAGATCACAACTAAAAAACAATAAAATTGAACAATAAAAACTACTCATTGACAAGGACCCCCACATGCTCTTCATATTTGTTTTTCTTTGAACACCATTGAATCATATCAATGGCAGAGCAAACTATACTTAGAGTAAATAAAGCCCAAAACATTATCCAACCAAGTTTTAGAATTTTTTCAGAATAACAAGATGCGCATAAAACTATAGCATATAAACCCATTAAAATTCTGAAAAATCTGAGAATTTTTTGAACAACATAATTAAGGCGAGAGAGGGAGATATCAAAATCTTCCCAATCCCCCCAAAACTTTTCTCCACTTACTAAAATATGTAAAACTTGATAGAGTGGGAGAAGAATGGATAAATTTTGAATCAAGGACTTGTATTTGGCAGGATCTGAAAGCTTAAGAAACGAAAATGCTAATGCAACAAAAATGTTTAAACTAATACACTTAAAACTCGATACATTTTCTAAAATAGCGTTGATGAATTTGAGAAGAGTCATTTTTTTTTTACCCAACAAAAGAAAATAAAGATTTTCTTAAAAGAAAACACAAGAACTTTCTTCAACACAAACAAACGAAATTGAACACAAGCTGAGTGAAAATAAGAGAAAGAAATGTGAAGGAATGGAGATGTTGTTCTTATCTTCTTATAGAGATGGAGTGTACGTTGGTTTATTAATGGTCTTCAGAAAATTCTGACTTTCTTGTTTTTTTCTTCTTCCATTTTTGTTAGCTTGAAAAGGGATGAGAAGCAGAGAGAAGAGAGAAAGGAGAGGAGCGTATTTCTGGTTTAAGGTTAGCGTGTGAGAACTCATTAACTCCAAATGAAATGGCACATTCGCACAGGACAGAGGTTAGAGGAGCAGTCTACAGAGTGCAAAACTGCAAATGTACCAGGGTACACTTGTTTCCTCACGACACCGTTTTAGGTTCAAAAAAGTAAAACCAAGGTTTTATTGAGCCCTTACTGGAGGAGTTATGATAAATCCATATCAGATATGGGCAACTTCGCCCATATCGAGTAAGTCCATCAATTCAAGTAATTTAAGAAGATAAGATTGTAAAAGCATGGGAATGGAGTATTCCCTCTCATTCCATAAGCTAGTTTAATAATATTTTTGAAAATTGTGCCATCCTCTCTCCCAACCTCACTCTTCAACCTCACTCTTCAACCCTGCCATCCTCTCTCCAACCTACCCACCGGAGCTATAACGTTTGATGCCGGAAAATTCGCCGGAAAGAGGCAGGAATTAACGGTGTTTATCGTGAATTGAAGGTATGTTTAATTACTTGAAAATTTCGTGGGTTACATCATGAAATTTCGTGGGTTTAATTCATGAAAATTGCATGTATTGTGGGTTTTGTGGTTGATTTCGTGGGTTTAATTCATGAAAATTGCATGTATTGTGGGTTTTGTGGTTGATTTCGTGGGTTTAATTCATGGGTTTAATTCATGAAAATTGCATGTCTTGTGGGTTTTGTGGTTGATTTCGTGGGTTTAATTCCAATGCAATTTTCGCTGAATTTGTTGTCGCCGTTTTTCGGCTGATTTGGAGGAGACATGCAATTTTCAGCCGTTTTTGTTATCATTTTTAACCGTAGGATCATGTCTTATTTCTTGATTCAACTCCCCGCATTGACCATCTCTTTGGACACTGCAGGTGGTTTTTGGGGTATACTTGCCTTTGTGATGCTTGTGGGAGATTGTTTACAAAAGGCAATTACCGCCCCGCTTGCTCGAAGGTATAAAAGATTATATGAACATATATTGCTATGGCTGGGATAAATTATGAAGTCTTATGTTAGTCTTTTCAGTCTTACTAGCATATAGTCTCATGAGAAGTTATGGATTTCTTTATGTTGGTTGTCTTTGCACTTGTGCTCATAATGTTTGACTCTGTCAATTAATTCCTAACCCATTTTCAATCACTTGATTCAAAGATACTAGAACATGTGCATAACTTGTGTTTGCTCCTCACTAATATTTTGCTTGTATATGGTTGTCTATGTTGCTGTGACTTACTTCTATGAATTGGTTTTCAGAACAAAGACCACCTGAAGACATCAATTGGTTTTCAAATTCATCTTATGAAGTTGATTGTTATCAAATTTATATTCTAGTTTATGAAATTAGTTTGTAGTATTTACTCAATAGTTTGTATAAATTTGTAGTTAGGGATTATTGTTAACATGTGAGTATATGGGTATTTGGTTATTGTGCTGAAATTATATGTCCCAAAAAAGCCACTACTTTTTTCTTGCCAAACTCTCACTTTTGTTTCAATAGGGCAATGAAGAGATCAAAAGTCTTGAAGCTGTGTAAAAAGAAGAAGAAAACCAAGGTATAGTTGTTATTTAACCATGTTTACGAGCATATAACACGCCTTGGTGTTAGCATGTAAGTTGATTTTTTTTCTTCTTCTTAGATGGATGAAGTGGATGGTATAATAACCGAGCGTGATTGGGGAACGGAGTCGGAGGAAGATGAAGATTGGGAAGCACACGGAGAAACGGAAACCGAGTCGAGAGGAGAAGAAGAAGTATCAAATGCGTCCGAGGAAGAATTATCGAGCAAGAAAAATCAAGAGGGGGAAATGGTCATGAGAAGGCGGGGAAAATAAAGAGGAGGAAGAAGGTGGACGACAGAGTTTACCGAGTAAGCGCGATACAAATTAATGTCATGTTTTTTACTTAGAGTATAACACGTGATTAACACTTACATTACTCTGGAAAACATATGTTAAGACTCGCTTTCTTACAATAACTAATAATGTGTTATACTCTAAGTTCACTTCATAAAAGACATTTTTTTTCTTCTTAAGATAACATTTGCTATATGCTACTTGACCTGAAATATAACCGATTAAGACTAAACAAGTTTGTTAATCGTAAGAAATTTTAGTAAAACTATTACAATTAGATGAAAACATGCTCACTATTGCCAAATTCCGTAATAATCTCTCTTTAACACTAGATTATAGAATCATGATTCAAGTATAGGCACACTAGAAGTAGGTTTATCCTACAACTATTTATCCGATGTATGAGTTTTGTTTAATTTGGAGCGAGTGAACTCACTAAGCGTAGGTGGTAAGGTCGAAGGAAGCCGGGAAAGTCCTTGCTAGAAGGTTGAGAATGCACAAGAAATGGGTAATAATAGGCTTGCCATAAAGTGCTTATAACATATTCATGCGTTATTTGTTGTAATGGACATATATACTAGTATATGTTTCTATTGTTTGCATCGTGGTTGTGGTGTTTTAGTTATTGAAAGAACATAATTACATGTACCCCAAACAAAATTGTTGTCTTTATTACGAGTTCGACTTTGTGTTTGAATTACTAAAGTTAGATAGTGATTTGCACAACTTATGCCGTTCACCATGTGTTTGAATTTATTGTTAGTAAAGGAAATATTATGTGATTTTATGAAAGTATATTATTAATTTAACCAATTATTATAAAAGAGAGAAGGCCATTGGTGGTACATATTTATAATGTAATTTGTCTCCAATTTAACCTTGTAGGCCCCTAATATAAATTGTCGCGTGGAAGCATTTGGGCAAATAGTGAAGCAATTCGATGCGACAAAGAGACGTTTGGTTAAGGAGATGGGCCTTGAAGGATTATTGTATTTGGCCGATCATAGCTTGCCTCGAAACTTTTGCTATTGGTTATGTACGTTAGTGGATGCTAAGCAAGCTTCGCTTTTAGTCCCGCATGGGATTGAATTTCCACTATCCAAGGTTCAAGTGCACTGGGTATTTGGAATCCCAATTGGACCTAAGCAAATACCGCTTAAGGTTGAGGATGCAGCTATGCAAATTGAGGTGGAGAGGTTAATGACAACATATGGTTCAAGTACACCCTCTGGTCCGAAAGGAATTTCACGTGCACGGATTATGCAAGAGGTTGAAGGTTTGTCTTTCATACCAAAACCTTGTTTCGTACTTTTTTTTATCCTCGCTAGTAGTTACAACCAATCCACAAATGTTTCAGTTCATTAGTTAAGACTCGGCAGTCAATTGCCACATCCTTGATCCTACACAGTTAACTTGATATGTAAAGTTAAGAATAATAAAAAGTTAAAAAAAAAACACCCTGACTATGCTTTTTAGAATCACACTAGAAATAAATAAGAATCATATATATAAGAATTTGTGAAGCTGATCCGAAAAGGTTGTTTATAATATCTAATCCATATTTCCAAATTGATTGAAGGTCCCTGTGTTGACGAGTTGGAGTTCAAGAAAGTTTTTATGATGATGGCCCTAAATGATTTGATTTGTCCGACAACATGTCATAGGCTATCCGTGAAGTGCTCCCTAGTGTCGTAATTGTAGAGAATTTAAAGGAGTACGACATGTGCACTTTCTTGCTAGACAAACTCATGTATGCGGTAGGGAACTTTTCTAAAAGATTCTACAGGTGATGGGTTTGCGAAAGGGTGTGGCGGATGCACAATGTTCTTAGCGGTAATGGACATTATTACTATAATTTTAGGTCCCCATATTAGTTATGTTTACATATTATGTGTTATTTAACCTTATAACATTACTATTTTTATTATGTGTTAAGATTTTGTACCTAGATCGTTTGAAGAGGCGACCTGTGAATTGGGGAACATTCCCCAGGATTAGGGCGTGGTCGAAAACGGAGGTGACCACAGCGAAAGATGAAGATAGAAGACACTCGGGTGACTACGGCAGACTTGGGGTTAGTTATTACTATTGTCAATGTTTACATAATTTACTTGGGGTTATTACATTTTGAAAAGAAATTACAATAACACAATTATTTCTACTTTTTCAAATTCAAAGTTTATACAAGTTCATGAGCATATAAGAGATGCAAGACGTGGTCATAATGACTTATTTTTCGTAACTCAAACAAATCTTAAACTTACAATATTAATTATGTGTCTTGTTCCATTTTTTAACAAAGTGCGTGGATGTTGCTTATGGTGAGAGACATCCAATGGTAGCTCGAGATTCAATGCCGGGGGAAGATGATGTCCTCCTTGGAAATGAGGTAAAAACATTATATATGTATATATTCATACATGGTTAAATATTGAGCAACTACGACTCCAATTCATAATACTTAATATATTATACAATCGAGATTGAGATTGTTTGGTATTATGCGAGTGTAGGTAGTAAGGCCTAATAAAACAAAGATCAAGGGAAGAAGGAAAGCAACTTCCCAACACAACCCCTACCAAAACAAGCTACGGAATGCTAGTTTGATGAATGATGATGAAGTTGGCAAGAGTATGTTTATATTGTGTTGGATGATATGTAGAGTAATTTGTTACTAGCATAAAAAGGTCAATAGTTAAATAAGACTCAAAGTATGTTCAGTGATATGATACAACGATAATTGTTTTGTCATGCATCTTTTCTTTTGCATTAATAGAAATCACTTTTATTCCTAGCTTATCTTTGTCTCTTTTTTTGCTTGTGTGGAGTTTAGACTTGTAATTTCAGAATCATTTGCATGTGGTGGGCTGAGTTTCATGTTTCTTATAGCCTAAATAGTAGTAATTCGATCTCTTTGACACAAATGGAATCATTTGCATTCTTAATCTGTCCCATCTTTTTTCATCTTGTTTGTCATTATTTTATGAATACCATTGTATGGTTGTATTTCTTTTGTGAATTAGATTTGACTATTTCAAAAATATAAGGTATGAACATATGATTTGCCTGTTTGCAGTACAAGGAACACAAGATGAACGAGAGGAGGAATCCACTCATGAAATGCTCCATGGAGGAGAACGATCATATGCGCATGAAGGTGAGCAATATAGTATACTTAGAAGCTATTTGAAAAATATAAGATATGAAGACATGATACGATTGTATGCAGGACAAGGCCCACAAGGTGGACAAGGCCCACAAGGTGAACGAGAGGAGTCCACTCATGAAGTGTTCCATGAAGGAGAAGGACCATCTCGCGCAGAAGGTGAAAAGGAAAAAACGATCGATACCCAAAGAAAGTATAATGCCTCATTCTCTTACAAGTTCATTTTCATAGTTTTTTATAACTTAATCTCAGAGATAAATAATATCGAGTGAAAATAATTTATGTTTAACCGAACATAGAGTTGGACAATTTGTAAATAAAATTCAACTTGTACTAAAGTTATCGGGATTGAATGAAATTATACTGTTATAATAACGTTGTGGTAGGAAGAGTGAACTTGTAAATAATGAAGGAATAAAGTACACATTTATTGCTAGACTAAACTTTACTTGTGTGAAGGAGAGGACTCGACCCATGAAGGCTTTACTAAAGATCAAGGGCCAACTTTGCTTGGAGAAGTGGGTCATAAACTCCCCGAACAAGTCCTTCGCGTAACTCGCCCAAGTATGTTGTGGCCGATTACATGTCTTTGTTTGTCTCATGCATTCATACACAATCGGCCTATAATGGATACTTATTATATATGCAGGTGATGAGGAAGGTAGTAGTATAAACCTAGATGTCATTTCAGAAATATATGAACAATTTGGCAGTCCGACTACATCTACGTGGGCTACACCTTCATCTGGAGTGGGTGGTTCAAAATACACCTTCTCATTTGGTGACAAAGACATTGTGAAGGATATTAGGTATGAGAATTTGGATGGTAATGTGAATGAGAAGGGCAATGCGATTACATATGATAACTTGAATGTCAATGTCATTGAGAACGACATTACATTTGATCACTTGAATTTTAAAGTCGGTGACAAGGAGCATGAGAAGGGGAGTGCGAAGGAGAAGGGGGGTGAGCATGAGAAGGGGAGTGAGTATGAGAAGGGGAGTGCGAAGGAGAAGGGGGGTGAGGATGAGGGGAATGAGCGGGATAAGGGGGGTCGACTGATACAATGGATGACCATCGGAAGGTGGGTGAGGAGGAAATTTGGAGTGATAAGAAGAAGAGGGATGAACATGAGGGGGGGCAACATCATCACGGTGGGGGTCACATGGAGAAGGGGGGGGAGAAGGAGAATAGGGGAGACGATGATAGAGGATATGTTAGTGGTTCGAACTCGACTAGCGAAGTGCAGCTAACGGACCCTCCTGTTGGAAAACGGAGCCGAAAGAAACGCATCTCAAAACCTTCATGTCGTATTACAGAGGAGTATGTCGAAACATGGAGACCACGTGCAAATAACACGTGCCGGCAACAACTTGCGCAGTTCGTGGTGAATTGCAAGTAAGCATTTGATTATTGTAGTTTTAATTAGTGTATTCAAATAATGTGGGATTGCAATATCTGAACATGAAGTGTTGTCATTAATTCATTGCGTAATGTATATATGTTTTGAGCAGGGAGAATCCAGTCATGCTAGAGTGTGAAGGTCATTGTGTTAATTGTAGTAGCTGTGCATGTGTTGTGCAACCTAGGGGGTGTGTTGACAATTTTGTATGTACTCCCCAACACTTTCATTCTTCTTAAAATTGTTTTTAG
This sequence comes from Beta corolliflora, assembly GCA_947648045.1. NCBI lineage: Eukaryota > Viridiplantae > Streptophyta > Magnoliopsida > Caryophyllales > Amaranthaceae > Beta > Beta corolliflora. The sequence continues at coordinate 80,912 of CANSZD010004296.1, forward strand.
TGACTTTCAGTATTCGCTAATATTACCTTTATATAGTATGTTCGGGTGGCAGCAGCTTTGTATACTAAAGTATGGAAAGGGAGGTACGGAACTCAAAGTGCGCGATGCATGCTAGATCCTATTTTTGCGGTACCTACACACATCCTACAATATTACCATGTATATTCTTATGCCTTAAATTGATGTGTATATTTTTTGCAGATGAGGGCATTACATATCGTCGCTGACGACGATTGGGCAAGCTTTGACAGAATCATTGCATCATATTCACGTAACCTCAAAGACATCCCAAGTTCTAGAATAAATGTGGTGAGATAATCAACACCGTTTGACTTGTAATTTGATCTCTATATGTACATTGTTCGAATAAGTTATGCAAATTAAATGTGGTTAAGATATTCGTTCCGGTCCTTGAGGCCCAACATTGGTGGTGTGCTGCCTATTCAATTAACCGAGAGGAGGTCCTCGTGATTGACTCCATGGAGACACGGCAAGCGGTTGATGCGAACCACTGCAGTTTAATGAAGCTGGTTAGATTTTAAACTTAAATTTCACTTCTACATGTTAATTATGTTTACTAATGTGCCACCCTCCAAACAGACCTACGCCGTGGACCGCTTACTTCGTTTTGTTGACAAGACATGGGAGTTGGGTGCTATCTCGGGTTGGCCGAAATTTTCCATGCAAATGACCGCACAAGAGGATTTGTAAAGACACTAACTTCATTGCGTTCTCTATTTACTTGATTGATCTATTAATAATATGATAATGTGTTCTAATACAGTATTATACTAATAATAATATACTAATGATATTTCAGGCATAGCTGTGGTGTGCATATGCTAATTGCGATTAAGAGTTGCGCTGACCGACTGAAGCACAGTTTGACTATGGTGCGTGTTCCTTTATTCTTAGCCAATAAGTTATTTATTACTGTAGCTTTTTTAGTATATTTTTTTAAATCATCTTATTATTGTACTTTAATATGGTTTCATAGGGAAATATATTGGATGAAAGAAAATGGCTTCTATGTGAAGACGTGATGTCCGGGCATAACAACGCCCGGGAAAATGTGAAGACATTGTTGGCTAGGCATCGAAACACTGGTGGTAAATCCAATTAGTTGGGGTTGGTTTTCAGAATTTTTTGGGACGTACAAATGTGTTGTGGGTTGGATTTAGGGGTTTAATTATAATATGTGGCCATGTGGATTGCAAAAGTGGCTCCATCATTTTTTGGGTATGTTAATTAGTTATTTTTTGTACTGAGGCCCATTTTCTTACACATGTAATTAGATTTTACATGGTGTACCGTTTAACTAATTAGCTAACTAATATTATTTAAATTATTTGTTTTTGGTACCGAGTCCCATTGCACTTTCAAAATTAGAAATCTTTGTTAATATAAATTTTGCTTTGAAAAATTCACAGGACGTATATTGTGTTTGTGTCAGTGTGATGTTGTGTTTGTGTGTTGTGATATTGTATTTTCCATTGCACTAATTTGTATGGTTTTAGTTAAACTGCATGAGTTCAAATACTAAACGTTGGTGTTCCAACATAAACTCATGATGATGTTAGTTAAATCGGAAAAGTTCATTAAAATAGATATTGTGTTTGTGTGGGTGCAATATTGTGTTTACAGGACGTATATTGTGTTTGTGTGGGTGCAATATTGTGTTTGCAGGACGTATATTGTGTTTGTGTCAGTGTGATATTGTGTTTGTGTGTTGTGATATTGTATTTTCCATTGCACTAATGTGTATGGTTTTAGTTAAACTGCATGAGTTCAAATACTATTGTGTTTACCTTATCGTGTTTGCTTCGGGAAATATTTACCCACTTTGTAGTCAATATTTACCCAATTGATAAATGAAGTATTTTAACATGCTTTGAAAAGACCAAAATTGAGTCCATGAACAATAATTCAGAGCATTGGGCAATCAAATGGAAGTCGTCACATTGGGCCACGTCCAACATAAAGGACCGTATTGTTTTCTTAATGTTAACATCATATTCAAGGGCCCCAAAAAAAAACATCATTGTATTCATGTTATACTCTCATACTTTGGCCCAAAAACAGTTAAAAGAGTTACATTTTTGCAATGTCCATTTAACGTAACAAGTTCAACAATACTTGTGCAACATTTAAATACTAAATCTCGTGTTCTAACATAAACTAATTAGGACATGTTCTACTAAACCCCAAAACTAATATTTAAAAATACTAACATACTAACGATCCGTCCCACTCATTAGTTAATTTGCGATTGACCTCTATGTCAACAAAGCTATCGTTCATACGTGTAATAATAATTGCTACCCCGCCTAAATTACCTTCTGGTTCCGCTGTACTCAATCTTCGGGTAGGAAAACGTTGCATGATGACCTTTAAAATGTTGCAAGAAACTCTGGTTTCGGATAGAACAACCACATGTGGTCTGTGGCAGTCGATGATGTGAGCGTATCGTGCGGGGAAAGAGCTCCGCGCCATGCCACGACAATTCCATATTATTATTGTACGCATGGTTGGAGGTTTGCGTTTCCACTTTGCCGGCCTACGTTTGGTTGCGCGGTAGTTGAACGATATTTTAAAAGAACGACCGTCACGTATGTCTGAAGTCGTGTTACTTATGCTTGCAGACAACCCTATCACAGGGTAGGAACCGTCCAATTCACTTCGAATTTGAACAACTTTCAGATCATTAGCAAAGCTTCTTATTACCAGTTCTTGAACACCTTCTCCAAGTAAATACACCTCTCTACGAGTTGGAAGGGTCGGTGGGCATAAAATATCCAGCAAGTGTATATTACTTTGCAACTCTTCCCTGGAGGAGTTGTCTATCAGCCATTTTAGAAAAACCTTCAAAGGTTTACCCAAGTGAGCAACATCCCCGAGGTCTGGGGTGTTAAAAGGAGTTAGTCTGAAATCCTTACTTATCTCCACTAAGGTTGATTGTTTGTCTTCTTCACTCCGGTGGGGTTGAGTGATTGACAGTTGCAATTCCTTAATCCTTATGATTTCCATCTTAATGACATACTTGGAGGACCCTAATTGGTGGGCTCTTCCAACTGTGGTTGAAGGGTAAGTTGGATATTCTATAATGAACCCTTTCTTCTTCAAGCTGGTAAGTTTTAGAGTGGTGGTGAAAGCTACTTGTATTGGTGGAAGGAAATAGTTTCGTTCCTTCACTTCGTGGGGTACCAACATGGTGGCTGGAAGAAAGAAGTGCACCATGTTTAACTCTCTTTGTTTTTTTCATGTTTGTTTGCCATGTAGTAGTATATATGTACCCACAATAATAGAATTTTTTTGGCGCCAAAACCAAAACCATAGTATTGTGTTATAATGTTTAATGTTCATTTGGTTTCCCCCCAAAAAAATCCTCCTTGTAGTACTTTTATGTGATTCATAGGCGTCTAAGGGATTAAATCATAACGCATGTATGTTAAAGCTGTATTTTGTTCCTATAAAAGAATCTTGTGTTCATAATTAGTAGTATTGTGTTGGATCCCATTTAACCATATATTTTCTAGTATTATAATTGTGTTCGAATGGGTTTATTATGCCAATGATGTTTGGGGATCTACAAATATAAGGAGACTTTAATTAATGTAAAAGAGGGTGTTCGTTTCGGATATCCGATCCGAACGTTTCGGATATATTCGAACAGTTCATGTCGGGAAAAATGTGATCCGAATTCGATTCAAAATATTTTGGAACGGATCGGGTCGGATATCCGGAATTGAAATGTTCAAAGGTAACGTTCGTAAAATAAGTTTCGGATCGAATCGAATCATCGGATATCCGGACTTGAGAAAAAATTTCTCATCGGGTATCCAATAAATTTCCATGATTCGTATATTTTCAGATATTCGTATAAATTTCCATGAACCGTAAACCCTAAACCTTAAACCTTAAACCCGAAATATCCTAAAACAAAAAAACAGGATTAGTAACAATTAACAACTAATAAGTTAGAGAATTACTAAGTTATTAGGTCTAAGTGAGTAATTGATTAAGTGCTAAGTTACTATATATTTTTTTGGTGCAAATGAGCCAGTAGCCAATACTGTAAGTATTAGTTTAGTAACTTTACTCATTTATACAAATTGTTGTTATGTTCATTATTATTGTACAACATATGAACCTTCATTATTATCACGTAGGCCTCATATGAACGGTAGTTATAAACCTATAATTGTCATTTTTTATAATATTATAACATATCAAGGGTCGTTATACTAATTTATAACCAATAGAGTGATAATATTGTGTTTATTTATAACATATTCATATTATACAGTGACAGTATTGTGTTCAGCAACCATTCTTTATCAATTAAACGTTACACGTCGATATTATTGGGCCATATACTATGGGCCACGACAAAATATTAAGCCCCAATATTGTGTTACTGAACAAAGATAGAGTGTTAAATTTTGATATTTTTGTGTTTTGTTACAATACAATATTCAGTTCCAAATGTATGTTGAGGTAAATTAAATATTATATTTGTCATAAGCAAATCATATAAAGTAAACATTCTTAAATTTAATCAACATTTGAATTGTCTTAGATTAAGCAAACATTACAATTACTTAAAATTTGATGAAAAGTAAATGTTAGCAGCAAGTTAAATGGTGATGTGGCAAAAGTTGTTGGGTTTATTTTCAATTTCAATTTTTTGTTTTTTATTTTTAACCTCTATTAAAAGTTTTCATGTTCTTCTCTAAAGCTCCATCTCTGCATCCTCTCTTTCTTCCCCATAACTCATCTTCACCAGAACGCCATGTCTGCGAGAAAACAATATTCCTTCGGCTCTGGATGTTCCACGAATTCACGAAGGCTTTCCCAACCAAAAATGAAGTGTAATTGTGGGAATGATGCGGTGGTGCGAACGATTAAGAATGGCCCTAATCTTGGTTCAAAGTTTTATGGATGTCCATTGTGGCCTGTAAGTTGCTCAATTTTTTTGTTTCATCAAAGTTCTGATATGGTTGGTAATTTTACCCAAAATTGTGAATTGTAGGATACTAAATGTGACATGTTCAAGCTGATTCATGAGGGTAGTGGTGTGGAGGAGCTTGAATTTCAACTTTTTGAGAAGGAAACCACCATATCAGAGATGGAGATGGTGCAGAAATTTAAAGAAGATAAGATTAAAAAGTTGCAATTGAAGAAGGCGAATTTGGAAGAAGATGTGCAGGGGTTGAAGGATGAACTGTGCCAATTGCGAATTGCCTTCACCAAATCTTCAGCAAACGAAAAAAATTTGTTCATGGCCCTTTGTGCATCTTGGATTGCATTTGCTATTATTTACTTTCTTAAGTAGACATCCTTGATTGTATTGTAGATCACTTATGAGTGATGTTGTTTGGAATTGATGGCTACGATGATTACTCCATTGTAATGTTTACTCTATGAACAACCAATTTAGCTTAATTAATAATGATCCAAAATGAGCATCTATTTAGTGAGTGAACTCCAAACTGTGATTACCTTTGTTACCTATCAACAAGAATAATGAAGTTCCAATTTTTAAGGGACAAAATGACCACAAACCAACAAAATAACCAGTTTTAAGCAACTCAAAAATAATGTATTTCTACATTATAATGTGCAACTAAACCACTTATTCTACCATAATTTTGAACATGCAAAACAATTTGACAGCAACGTTCTTCAGCATTCAACATAAAGTTGCAAAATTTACAGTAAAATAAAGTTGTATTTTATGTGTTGTGTCCAAATGTGATTAATAAAAGGAGTTACACTTTTTCTACATAGGATAATTCCCATACCAACCAAAATGGTGTATTTAATAACTTACTACTACTATCGTTGTGACAGATGGTGAATGACATTTAACTACATTTACTCATTAATTGACGGTGCATTAAATGAACCTCTTTCCCCATTATTATAAATAGACCACTAATATCCATATTGTGATCAACAAATAACCCTAATATTTACTGCTCTCCTTTCAAAAATGTCCTCCTCATCTATGTCAATTTCATCTTTTGAGAGTGGTGTGAGATCGGAAGATGAGAATGACACCACTGATTCAGCACAAAGTTCAGTCAACCAAGCAATGTCGATCCCTGTTACATTACAATTCCTAGTCAAAGGTGGTGGTGTGGATTGTAGGGGTAAGAATTATGTTATGGATGTAAATAAAACATTTAATCACGTTTATGTTGACTACGCAAGAATGTCAGGGGTTGCAACAAATAACCTTTGGCTATTCCATTGTAACAAGTTTTTGAGGCCCGATGAGACCCCATTCGCACGCGGATTTAAGGGTGCCGATGTTGTTTTGGCTTACATGAAGGTAAAATCAATTAAATTATTATATTTGATTAAAAAATATTTATTTATGTTCTAAGTTGTTTAATGTGATTATCTTTGAAGGGAACGAGATTTGGTCATTTGTCAATCCAAGGCACGAAGGTTGGTACGAGTGGAGGGTATTCACAGTGGTGATATACGTTCGATTCCCATAGTTCACCAATTTCGCATTCGTGTAGATACAATGTTGCACGAGGTTTGTGGAATGTGGTCGCCCTACTAGGGTTGGATACAAAAGATGTTAGCCTGTTAATGGACAACAAACTTCTAGATCCAATGAAAGAAGTAGGGGAAAACAAAATTTATGATGGTTGTGTTTTATATGCTTTTGTTGGAAAGCTAATTTTAGTATCTTAGTTTTATTAGTATCGGTTTGTTAAGACAATAGTACCTAGTTTTATTGTGTCCGGAAACATGTAATGGTGTTAAGGTGTCTCTAGTTATAAGTTCGTAAATGTGATGTCTGGAAGTAACATATTGTGTTTTTGCATTGGCATATACTGTCAAAGATTATGTAATTGGTGTTATTGGCAGTATGATTTGACATTACACACAAACTTGTGTGTTCATGTGGTGAGCTATAGGAAAGACGTTAGTGGAAAACACACTTCTACATCTAATTAAAGCTAAATTTAGTACCTTTGCGTTATTAGTATCGGTTTTTTAACACAATTGAACTTGGTTTATCATCCAGAGTTTGTATTTACTTAAAATATGTGATGTCTTACAAAGTAACATATTGTGTTTGTGCAAATCCATATTTGATCAACTATCAGGCAAATGGAGTTATTTAATTAAGAATTTGCTAATGGGTAAGTTGTATTGCATGGGCTGTGGGCCACTATGAAGCACAATTGTACTACTATATAACTATAACTCATGGTTACAGTTTTTCATCATCCATCCTCACTCCATTACTTTATTAACTAAAGAATCCTAAATTATCATGCTCTAAAATACCACTTAAACCAACAGCGACATGAATGGTTTTGTCCCACCACCAAGGTTGGGAGTTCAAAGAGTGTCCACAACTAACCACATATGTGAAACCACCGAAATTTGTAGAAGGGGAGATGGATGTCAACGCGTGGAGCTACTATTGGGATCACGCAATGTATACGACAATTCCATCTTGCCTTAGCACACTACGAACCATTATAAAAAACCCAAAGGAAAATGTATCTGAGAATACAGTATTTGAAGCTTTGTTCATGGAGAAAAAAAGTGGAATAGAAACCATGGTTGGTCACCTACCAAATTGGGAAGACATCATCGATGTGCATGATGTATTCCAAGTGTTCTTTCTTTGGAGTCTTGATCAATTGAAATATTGGGATGAAGATGAGCTTGTCCCCGAATGGGCAAAGTCTGTTATTGATCCTAAGCCAAATGTTGACATCTCACATGGCAACATCCATCTGCTACGAGAGGCTCGTGTGCATGTCCTTATGGCTTCGTACACAGATGCATTTCATATATTCCATGTTGCAACCCCATTGTATCATTTTGATATAGGTGTTTCGGTATTGGATAGGTTGGTAAACGAAAAAAATAGGGCACTCAATTGGTTCAGGGTTATGGGTGGTTTGGATGGCCCAAATGTTTTTACACCTCACACTCCAATAATTGTATGGAGTGTTAGGGGGGCTTCAAGACCTTCTTTCCTTCGACACTTTGAAATGATGGTGAACTTACACCAACCACATGTGATAGTATTGCTTGAGGCTAGGGTTTCAGATTATCAGTTTGATGTGATCCACACGGATCTAGATACAACACCGACTTATACATGTGTTAGGGGAGTCGGGTTGAGAAGTGGTATTGTGCTAATGTGGTGTGAAACTAAGGTCCGAGCAAACATCACGGTTTCGGTTCCGGGGGTAAGGCAAGACTACATGCAACAATTAGGGTAAATTTTTCCACTATTATTAATTTCGTATTACTATATTAATTTTAATTGTATGTAATTTGAGTTACATATTGTCTTTACTTTTAAGATTATGAGTTTTATTTTAATTCTAACAATTTTTTTTCATAATTGTAGCCGAGCAGGTTTAATGCAAGTCGGGGTGGTGGAGGAAGAGTTCACAGCGAAATGGATAACGATGACATGTTCGTGGTATTTTGCGCGTCGGATTGCTTTCTTTTGTAATGATCTACCTAATGCAAGTGTAATTTTAAGTACCTCACTTAGCATTGTAATGGTTGTATGGATAATTTTAAGTACTTTCTATAATTATGGTTTTATGAATATGTGAACTAATCATTTCGTATTTAAAAAAAATGAAGCATCGTATTGTGTTTATCGTTTCCTTTCCTCTATTTTGTCAACAACATATTGTGTTTCTGCATTGTCATATATTGTCAAAATTGATAGAAATGGTGTTCATGTTAACATTTTCCACGCATGCCTTTTTTCTTAATAACCCACGTCGTAAATTACTTATTAATGTGACATTCAAAAAGTGTTATTAGTAGTCAATCGTTTAGATGTGAAAAAAGAACAAATATGCGTTAACTTCTAATCGTTTTGGGTAATTTATACTTGTTATAAGGTTTATTAGTATATGTTAATTTTATTGGATGATAAGTCACACAAATTAAGAGTATACACTACTAGATATTGTTTTTCTTGAAGAAATGAAGGTTTTGGAGTATAAAAAACTGACAACCATCAATTAAGTTTTCTCATGCATGTGTTTAATGTAATTAGTATCGGTTTGGTAACTACTGAAGGCATCGTATTCTGTATGTCAACAACATATTGTGTTTCTGAATTGTCATGTATTGTCAAAATTGATAGAAATGGTGTTCATGTTAACATTTTCCACGCATGCCTTTTTTCTTAATAAACCACGTCGTAAATTACTTATTAATGTGACATTAAAATAGTGTTATTAGTAGTCAATCATTTATACGTGCAAAAAAGAACAAATATGCGTGAACTTTTAATCGTTTTGGGTAATTTATACTTGTTATAAGGTTTATTAGTATATGTATGATTTTATTGGATGATAAGTCACACAAATTAATAGTATACACTACTAGATATTGTTTTTCTTGAAGAAATGAAGGTTTTGGAGTATAAAAAACTGACAACCATTAATTAAGTTTTCTCGTGCATGTGTTTAGTGTAATTAGTATCGATTTGGTAACTAATGAAGGCATCGTATTGTGTTTGTCAACGACATATTGTGTTTCTGCATTGTCATGTATTGTCAAAATTGTTTTAAATGGTGTTTATGTGAACATTTTTTAATTCATATGTTTAGTACCTTAGTGTCATTACTCATTAGTATCGATTTATTAACTCATGAAAATGAAGGCATGGTATTGTGTTTATCAGTTATGCTATATTATGAACAACATATGTGATTGTGTTAAGGTGGCTTTACTTTATAAGTTCGAAAATGTTATGTACAATGTAGTAACATATTGTGTTTGTGCGTTGCCATATATTGTCAAAAATGATAGAAATGATGTTCATCACTACTAGATATTGTTTTTCTTGAAGAAATGAAGGTTTTGGAGTATAAAAAACTGACAACCATTAATTAAGTTTTCTCATGCATGTGTTTAGTGTAATTAGTATCGATTTGGTAACTAATGAAGGCATCGTATTGTGTTTGTCAACGACATATTGTGTTTCTGCATTGTCATGTATTGTCAAAATTGTTTTAAATGGTGTTCATGTGAACATTTTTTAATTCATATGTTTAGTACCTTAGTGTCATTAGTATCGATTTATTAACTCATGAAAATGAAGGCATGGTATTGTGTTTATCAGTTATGCTATACTATGAACAACATATGTGATTGTGTTAAGGTGGCTTTACTTTATAAGTTCGAAAATGTTATGTACAATGTAGTAACATATTGTGTTTGTGCGTTGCCATATATTGTCAAAAATGATAGAAATGATGTTCATGTGATTTGTGAACACCGCCACTCATGTCTTTTATCTTTATTTTTAAATTCATGTCTTTTTTTTAACAAAACACGTGGTAAATTACTTATTAATATCACATTAAATGTTAAGGTTTTTTTCTTCCAATATTATTGTAATTTCCTCCAATACATAAATTTGCATTTCGGAACTTGAAATTTCCCACAATATTGATGTAGATATCATCATTTGCCGTGTAGAAATCAACTTAAAGTCCAGCTTTATATTGATTTGACAAGTCACTGGGTTTTATAAACCCAAAAAATCTTATACCCTCTGCAATTTGAGTTCTTCCTCAGCAAAATCTTCCTCTGCAATTTCGTCTGTCAGTCCCATTGGGACACGCAATGACCCTAAATAACAGGACCCAATTTTTTTTTTTTAAAAATAATATTGTTCCAACTTCACCGAAAATTTCGGACTCTCCTCACTTTCCTCCTTAGGCCCACAGCCACATCTCTCCACTAACAAAAAAAAAATTCATTTTTTTACTTGGGCCTCCCTCCTCATTGAATACCAATACCTACTCCTTATGATTTGGGCCACTTATTTATTTCGCCATTATATATTATTTTGTGGGCCACTTATTTATTTAGTATGCCATTATTTTGTTTTTTGGGCCACTTATTCACTTATTATTAGCACAACTTCATTTCACTTCTTTTGGGGGATTTATGTTATTAGTTCGGCCCATTATTATTTAACAAAAACACACTTATACATTTTTCCATTATTTTTATATCAATCAATCCCTAAATGTTCATCTCAATGTACTTACTATGATTGTTTCACATTCATGTGCAATTCACTATTATTTTTTAACATTTCTGTGCAAAAAATATAACCTTGGTTTAATATTTTTGTCAAAAAAAAAAGTAGTACAAGTTGAATATAATGGACTTGATTTAATATTCCATTATTGGACCTCCTCCATTATGAAATTGTCGTCATAATATTGGATTATCTAAACACACCAAATGCAACTTGTATTGTAACTGAATTAAAGTATTCAATGTCTCAGTTAACCATTCTACAAGTTACCCTTACAGCTAGGAAATATTTAGATAATTTTCTTACAACCCAAGTAAGTAACATAAGTTAATTAGACATATTTCCCCCTCATGGCGGCGGTGTCTCATTCAAATCAAACTGCACCTCAGGCACAACATTTGCACCCTGCAATATTTTCATATAATATTTAATCAGTAAACATAATTAACCAAAATATGCGGTCTTTTGCACTATTGTATCTAGAAATATGTAATATCAATCGAAGTAACATATTGTGTTTCTGCATTGCCATATACCTGTCAAATATTATGGAATTGGTGTTATTCGCAATATAATGTTCAATAACTACATATAATTTAACGTAATATGCGATTTTAGCCAAATATCAACATAAATTACGTGACTTACCTTTCCCTTCTTACTTTGTTTGCGAAATGTTTGATTTGTTGTAGTTTTCTTTGTATTCGCACTTCTTTTCGCTTCCAAAGCTTTCTCCACACTCGAAATAAACCTGGTTGAACGAGACCCCTTCTTCGGTCTCCTTGGGGGGTCTTTCACATTGAAGGAAGGTTGTGCCGCATTGGATTGAGCAGAGCCGGAGTGAAGGTCCCTACTAACTTGGTTATTACCAATCGAAGAAGGGGTTTGATGCATCTCAACCGTATCACCGCCCATCCTCTTGGCATACCTTTGCTCGATACGTACGTCGAGTAGTTGCGCAGTTTCCACTACATGTTCGGTTTCTCCATAATATGCGGCTTTCAATGAGATAGGATCAAAGAGTACATTCATCCTATCGTAACTCTTCACTTCCTCGGTTTTGGTCGGGTCATGGTATGCGACCTTTACCATGGTGTGCTTCCTAATCACATCTTTCCGCCAACGACGGAGAATATATCTTTGGGGTATCTCCTTCACATTTAATGTGTCATACAATAAAATTAGATGACGACACATTATCCCATGGCATTCTAGTAGCTTGCATTCACAACAAGCCTCGTTGGAATTCATATCCACCTTAACCTTATATTCTCTTTTATTATCCAATGGTACCTCCTCCCTAGTTGTCTTGCACACGACCCACAGTCGATCAATGAAAGTGTGCTCGAAAACATTTTCCTCAATCTCTTCTTTCTTCCTCCACTGCACATACAAGATCTTCAAGCATTCATTTTGAACTTCCTTGAACTTTGAATCTGTGTACACACGCTGAAACACGGCCTCGGCATTAAACTTTGACACTTTTCGCCTAACATATCTACTTGTGTTTGCATCAGCTTCTCTTTCAGAATTGGCTCTAGCTTCCATTGCACAACAATATTTCTCGACAAAATCACACAACCTTGTATTCTTGTGGACATAGCCGTCGAAAAAGCTATTGATGCTCTCCGACCTCTGCGTTGTTTTCATACCTGCCCAGAACAAGTGTTTCATGTACGCCGGAACCCACATTTTTCGCTCACGATAAAGGCCTACACACATTTAAATCATACCATGTTGGAAAATCATATCAGATTTATTCTCTAAGGGAAAGGTACCAATTTTTCCAGAGATAAATAATACAACTACAGTAGTTTAGCAGAGATAAATAATACATTCCTCTTATTTTTTTAGCATAAAAGTTAAGGGTTGTACATAAAGGTTAGATGCAGTTTAAGGTTCAACGTTTCTATTTAAACAAATAAACAATCGTATGCCCCAAGTGGTTTTCTTATATAACATTCAAAAGGTTTTTTAAAGTTAATTTCGCATTCATAAGTGATCATAAGTACATTGTAATACGTTCATAAAATAACTCCATCCTAAATTCCCTATTTGGCAGTGTTCCAATTATGGAACAACTAAGTTGTTCCTGCCAATTCTCCCACACAATTGATGCACATCAACCAATTAGGGAATACGCTCATAAAATAACTCCAACCAAAAGAACATGCCAACTCTCCCACCACAAATATGACAACCAAATCCTAACAATTACCATATTCCAATTATAAAACATCTAAAAATTAATATAGCACCTAAAACAAATAATATATGACCATACCATAATACATTCATTAAACAAACATCTTACCTGCAAGCCAAGTATCACTTCCAAGGTCGAACTTTGCAATAGCATCTCCCCAACTCTTCTCAAATTCTTCGTCATTCAAACTATCATAGATTGCATTGTGCAATGCGACCTTAATGTCTTGATACTTAGTATACATACCTAGCTTTGAACTAAATTTTGTCAAAATATGCCATAAACACCATCTATGCCAAGTGTCCGGCATACAGTTCGCCAATGCTCTCCTCATAGCAGCATCTTGGTCAGTTAGAAACCCACTAGGAGCTTTGCCATTCATGCACATCAACCATGTTCTAAACACCCACTCGTAAGTCTCCGTAGTCTCATGAGATACAAGTGCACAACCTAGCAAAATAGTTTGCCCATGATGATTGACACCGACAAAATTAGCAAAGGGCAAGTCATAGTCGTTTGTCAAGTAGGTGGCATCGAAGCATACTACATCCCCAAATTCTTCATAAGCTGCTCTACTTCTTGCATCTACCCATAAAACATCTTTTAAATACCCAAATTCATCTAGACGATGCATATGGAAGAAATTTTGATTGTCTTCCGTCATTTTACTAAAATACGACAACATCGCATTAGCATCGCCTTCTCCTAGCTTAAGTCGGCGTTCCTTTGCCAAAACATTACGCAGATCTCTCTCTGTTACGGCCAAGTTATCCAACCCATTGTTGTCCATTGCAAGACTACGATGAATCTTCGACACCGAAACCCCAACAGCAGTGTCGTTAAACAATCTTCTTCTAACAGTAGTATTCACTTCTTGTCTCCGATACTTACTTATGTACCTTACCTTGCGGGGGGTCGGGTTATGGTTTAAATGCTCTAGGACAACCTTCTTAACTACCCATTCATTCTCCTCATTCACGCTTGCAAACATCATAACAGGGCATTCACATTTCTTGGTCTTCCTCGAAGACACTTCTACCCTTTACTACCAACAAGAATCCTCTTACCTTTTATAGAACGGCGGATGTCTCCGCTCTACCATGGCACTCACACGTCCATGTGTAGTTACGCCTAACCTTTTCCATACCACACTTCTTAAAAGATCCACCAGCCCTTACTACACCAAATCCAGTGTCCTTCCCATAGTTCTCAAAGCAAGCTTCAACTTCTTCCCACGTACCAAAAACCATGCCAACCCTTGGAGCTTTCGTCTCCTTATCTACGACACCCTGGGATGGTGTCCCCAACATCTCACCTTCAATCGCTTCTTCATAAACTTCATCCACATCCTCCACCATCATATCAGAAGACACCACACCCTATCACACATTTAACCATCACCCAAAATATCATGAACTAGAAATACAACAGCATGTGAACACAAACACAATACCAAGTGATATGTTTATACCTCAAGGTTGTTCAATATGTTTTTCCTCTCAAAAAAAAAAAAAAGGTTGTTCAATATCTTCTAAACCATACATGTAATGGTCTACTCTACTACTTTGTGCTATGAGTCAATTGTAGTAATCATAAACACAATAGCATGATAACACAAACACAATACCAAGTTAAATACTTTTACTTGTAATTTTTTGTCTTCAAATCAACTAACTCACAACAAATACCAACTCTACCTACCTCAACAAAAATGAATTCAAATATTTCTATAATTACTTTGCCGTTTGATGCAATTAGTATTAATATTACAAAACATATCTCCAATCACAAACACAACATTGATTCACATAATTTAACTAATTACTTATTATTTTATCAAAGCCGCACCTTTTACTTTCAACATCAATTCACAATGTATGCTCCTAATACTTTGCTATTAAATTTCCGCCACATTTAATAGCCCTACATTTATTAACCCTAATATTTGCAATCAATTTTGTGCCATATTTATTACAAAAAAGTTCAATTACACCACACTGTTCTATTATACCTGTATTGCATTGTTCATCTCTGAATTATCTGAATTTTGTGCCATATCTGATTTTTGATTCTTCTCCCAGCTCTCCACCTCCACCTCCATGAAAGCCCAGTTGTCTTCTCCAAATTTCCGTAATATCAGCAACACCACAACAATGGCAAGGCCTTTTTCCACAATTCAACCACACTTAATTTCCCACTTCATTTTGGTTTTTATTTCTCCCCTTAATTTGCATAAAGCTAACGTAAGAAGTTTTGTTCACCTGGCTTCTGTTGTCAAGTCAATTGTAGTAGAGGAGAGAGAGAGGGGAAGTCACTTTTTCCCATTCCCATCCATTCCCCTTCTATTCCCTTTCTCAAATTCAAAAAGTTCAATATAATATGTTTTCTGAATTTAATACATTATTTTTGTACTTGCAACATTACTTTTTCAATTTTATATTGGTGATATGGGCAAAGTTGCCCATATCTGATATGGATTTATCAGGACTCCTTACTGGAGTAGTTAAAATTTAAAAAGCTAGATTTAAAAACAAAATATACAAAAATCAAAGCCTCGAGCAATATATCAATAATGCGGAAGATATTTTGTTAAAATAAAATAAAAAAATCTATTATCTAAACTAATTACTGGCAAATGGGTCGTACGGATCACGTACGGGACGAGTCATTATGAGTCGGGTCATAATCGGGTCAGCTTTGTGTTTCGGTTGTGTTCGGGTGAATGTTCATTGAAAATCGGGTCGCATCGTTCGGGTTAGGTCGGGTTTGGTTAAATCGGCTTTCTAATATAGTAAATAAATAAAACACATATAAGACTAATAAGAGTAAGTGAAATCGTTAACGGGCAGTGGCTAACTCATATATAGTATTTTATGACAATTTTTTTTTTTACATTTGTTTGAAAAATAACTAACATGACAACTTTTCGGGTCAGGTTCGGGTCATTATTATCGGGTCACTTCGGATCATGTAGTCTCGGGTTCAGTCATATTCGAGTCTATATGGTTTAGGTTATTTCGAGTTTCGTTTCTATTTCAGGTGAAAAAACAGGTCTCGGTTTGGGTCAACGAGTACGCCCCTATTTTACCGACTATATTATTAACTAACACATTATGTGGATGGAACTTTTCAAATCTATCACGTAAAATAACTACCGCATGTGGAAGAATTTTTCGTTGATAAAAAAATATATACTATTTTCTAAATCATAACAAAAAAAATGTAAAGAACATGAAATAATCAAATAAAGAGCACCGTTCTGATAATAAAAGAACATGTGCATATAATACTTGAGTAAAAAAAAACTAGAGAGTATAAAAAAATGAATAAAAACATAAAAAGAACATGATATATTAGAACAAATAACACCATATTGATTGACAAAAAAACATGTACATATGATAGTTGAAAAACACAAAAATAATGAATAAAAACATAAAAAATACATAATTTTTAGGAATAATTGCTTCTAATAATGCAACCTTTTGGCCATTCACGAATAATAATGCAACCTTTTGATTATTATTGAATAATGCAACCTTTATACCTCATTCTCTTTGAATAGGATAAAGCCGGATAAAACCTATAAAAGAGGTAAACTTGAGCACTTGTCGGTTAACAATTGTTCAAAAGGTTGCATATAAAGGTTGCTTAGAACCTATAAAAAGAAACAAAATTACCATTTTTTCAAGTAAAATTTCATTTTATCCTACTCAAATAAAATTGGGTATAAAGGTTGTATTATTCAGGAATAATCAAAAGGTTGCTTTATTTGCGAAAGGCCAAAAGGTTGCATTATTAGAAGCAATTATTCCTAATTTTTATACTATTGGACGTGCTACTTGATTGTGAATTATGTGTTCTCTTAACCTTAAAAGTACATAATCTTTATTTTAATTGTACCTTCTTCTACTATGGCCGTGTTTGGTAAATGGCTTTTTCATTGGCTTTTTGCTTTTGCCTTTTCAATTTGGTCAAACAGCCAAAAAAGTGATTGGTTATTGGCTTTTTGGTTGGCTGAAAAACTGACTTTTAAGCCAAAATGAAAAAGCTGTCTGGAGCAGCTTTTTGGATTGGCTTGTTGGCCCACAAAATCTCTAATAAACAGCCAACATCCATAATTAATTTTGCCAAACACTTTTGCAAACAGCTGGATTAAACAGCCAACTTAAAATGTCAATACATACAACCAATGCTTCCAGCCAGTCAAACAAGCCAACTAAACCAGCCAAAAGCCAACATCCAACAGCCGATTGCCAAACAGCCCCGATATGTTTTTTAAGGCCCATGTTCTTTCATAAATTAGACATGTTCTTTTTACCAAGAAATTATGTTCTTTAATTTTAAATTGTATGTTATTTTATGAATAAATATTAGACGAGTTGACGGTGTTGTGTTGTTTTTTCTGGTCCGCTTGAATAGATATTAGACATGTTCTTTGACTTTCTATTGTGTGTCCTTTATTATTCGGGTATATTCTTCTGTAATATATATAAAGAACATCACAATAGTATATCATGTATGTTCTTCTTCTTGGTATTCTTTTAAAAATCTTGGTAGTATAATAAAAAGTACATGCTCTGAGTTTATTTAGAACATGATAACAATATAAGAAGAACATTTAAATTTTTTTGTTATACAAGCAAGAAGAACACATGATTATATATAATTTTTCTAATTTATAGGTTTATTTATAATAAAAAAATAACATTTATTACTAAAAAAGGAACATTGATTTATATAACAAAGAATATGTTGTAAGTCAAATCCAAACATGCTATTAATATATAAAGATAACATTTATCTTGTTATGCTTGTACACCTCACAAAATAAATACTTATTATAAATTTGTGAAATTTGATGAGCAAAAGAATATGTTGGTAGTTGAATAAGAACATGCGAGTAATATAGAAAGAATATTATTTTGTTATACTTGTATACCTTACTTTTTACATCATTCTAATAATTAACTTGGTAAAATTTGATGAAAAGAATGAACATGTATGATGTATGTATACTTGAATAAAAGCATGCGAGCAATATAAAAATCTAATGTTTTTAATATTGAAAAGATGACAAAAAAGGTAAGTTGATATTTAGAGAAAAACAAAATAAGATAGAGGACTCTGGGATTTGAGATAAAAAATCATTTCAAGATTTTCCAGTAGAGATTGAGAGTTGAGTGTAACAAGAGAGAAAAATAAGGATGATTTCATCTGAAATCGGTGGGTTGGTTGAAAGAGTAATTGTTCACGTTTTCCCTTTTATTTCATTAAGAAATTATATTTTTTTTTCTTTTTAAGAAGTACCATTGCATTTTTACTGTGCACCCGGGTCCATAATCCACGGATTGAGGCCTCAAGACCAGCTGGATCCTCTCAAGTCTCAACAATTTCTTTAATAATAATAATAATAATAATAATAATATGTAAATCTCAAGGTAAGATGAAGGGCCCTGTCAGGACCGGAATCTCTCACAGGTTAACCCGACCTAGATTTGTAGGCATGCTCACTTTAAGAGTGAAGGGATGGTAAGGGGAAACCCTCTCCCAAAGTGTCCCTAGTGGGGATCGAACCCCTAACCTTAAGGTTCTTTGCTTACCACTAGGCCAAGCTTAGCTTGGTGATAAAAGTTGACTACGTAAGTTGTTATAATTATCATCAAGGGTATAGTATAGAATAAGTATTTTCCAAAGTCCAATCTCTATAACATAAATCAATTTTATTATTTATAATTAAAATAGGCACTAACTAATGAAACTATCCTGAATATTATTTCTTTGTATATCTGAGACATATCTCCTCTATCCCACATTATTTTTTTACACTTCTATTTTTGCACAAGACTCATTATTATTTTAATCTCTTTATCTTTCAAACACAGCCTACCACTCTTTCTCTCTTTTTAATATTATATGATACAAATTCATCAACTTCTAAAGTTACATGTCATGATAACTATAAGTGTAAAAAGTAATGTGAGATAAAGGGAGTAATATTTCAGGGTATTTTAAAAAATTTATGACTTAATAGGACAAGACAGTTTTTATATAATAACACATCATGAAGTATATATTCAATCTCTTTACTCTCTACGCTATGCCAATATTAACTCAAGCCAATAAATAATATACTAACTAATATATATATATATATATATATATATATATATATATATATATATAAATAAGTGAGTTCATATGAGAATGCATACTTACATGAGAAATGAGAATGGATTTTACGTGCTATAACTCTAATGAACAAGTGATGTAACTCAAATGAAAAAGTGATGTAACTTCAAAAAAACAAAAATTATAAAAAAAAATTCGATTTTTTTTTTTTGGGCTCGAAATTTTTTCGGGGGTATAACTCTAATGAACAAGTGTTGTAAGGAGCATATATATATATATAGGGGCATGATCACATGAGAATGCTCCTTACATGAGAAATGAGAATGAATCTCAACCAAACGATTGGATTAGAGTTACAACACTTGTTCATTAGAGTTATAGATTAGGGTGAGAAGTGAGAAGAAACCACAACCGTCCGATCTACATAAACGGATGTCCCAGATCATTTCATTAATTCTCGGACGAAACAAAGTTATTGCATTAAAAGCCAATTTCCTCTTCCTTCTCTCGGTCAAATTTTTCATCAAACACCCATTAAGTTGAAATTCTCTTCTCCCAAATCCCTTTCTATACCTAATTTCACAAATCAATCTGCAAAAGCCTTCAAAAATACATACTCAATCTGTAAGGAGTTGATAGGATTTCATGTAATCCCTTTACCAACAATTAACTGAGGTCATGTGCATAATTCATAAACTTATTTGGTGCATGATATAATTTCGATTTGCACTATTCAATGTAATACTAATTTTATTCACTTTTCACAGTTGGTTTGTGAAATTGAGATCTTATTCCACTTCTTTTTATTTTATGTTTGATGCTCCTTTTTTTTATAGTGAAAAATGTTAAAAAAATGCATTATATTGTTGAGACTTATGAAAAGTACTAATTAGAGTTATAGCAACATTTCTTTAGAGTTATAAAAAGTAGTAATTAAAGTTATAGCAATATTTTTTTAGAGTTACAACATTTTGCTCATTAAAGTTATGGCAACACTTGTTTAGAGTTGTTGGAAATAGTAGCAAAGAGTTATATCAATGCTTGTTTAGAATTATAGGGAGTACTAATTAGAGTTATAGTAACATCTCTTTAGAGTTACAGAACATACTAGTTAGAGTTATAACAATGTTTATTTAGAGTTATAAGATGTACTAATTAGAATTATGACAACACTTCTATAGAGTTGCAGGAAGTAGTAGTTAAAAGTCATACCAAAGCTTTAATGCGAACGTTAATGCGAACGTTTTCATCTATTTATGCCGTTATTTTGGCCCTTATGCTCAAGCGAAGGAAATTTTGGGTTCAAGGATACAAGGCCATTAAAAAGAGTTCCAAAAATGCATTCAAGGCTTTTTTTTTTTTTTTGATATGGTATTTCCTGATTTTTATTCATACTTCTGATAGTATTAGAAGCAAGTCCAATTTACTATCAACTTTCATATCTTACTAGGTAAAATATATTAGAACTGAGGCTTGAGCTTGCTGGTTAAAGTTTAATGTCGCAGTAAGGAACATACCTTTGAATTTTAAAACATGTTTACTTGTATTCCATAGATAACATCTCAGTTTGTATTGTCGAAGTACTATATAGTTGCATGCTACAAAATTTGACTGTTAGAGAACGAGAGGAAAGAGAAATGAGAAAATGTTTTGGGAAAAAATTAATGTGCGAGAAATACAACTTTTACCTTTTATTATCTGGGCCATTAAATGGAGCATGATCTAAGGGATGGGATTTGTTCTCATTTCTCATATAAAACACCATTCTCACATGAACTCATATATATATATATATATATATATATATATATATATATATATATACACACACACAAACTACCAAAATGAAAGCAACATAGTTTTGATTTGTTGATATTGGAAATCAGTAGTTTCACTATTTGTTGCTATATGACATCATATATTTCAATTTGTTGTCATTTTACAACAAACTTACGACAACAAATATTTAATTTTTTGACGTGAAAAATGAGAAGTTCACTATTCGTTACTAGATGACATCATATTTGCGATTTGTTGTGATTTAACAACAAACTACAACCAATATTTGACTTGTTGATATTAGAAACAATTAATTTTACTATTTGTTACTAGATGACATCATATTTATGATTTGTTGTCATTTTAGCAACAAACTACGACAACCAATATTTCATTTATTGACATTACAAACATATCAAATCTTACAATATGATGCCATCACAACAGATTCATGCCCTCCATTGGGAGGGAATTGAAATTGCATTTACCCAGTCCAAACAAACCCATGACACGCTATCGATGGCCTTGTGACAATGTGTCATACGTCAAAACTATTGCCTTTGTCACCTAGACCAATAATAGTTTTTTTTTTATAATTTGCAAAGCTTTATTAAATGGGACTTATTAAGAAAGTCCATGGAATAATATAAGCATCGCAAGCAAAGTCAGGTTTTAAAATTGGTGAATAGGCAAGATTAATACATATGAAGTTTGTTCAAAGTATAAGCTTACAGTAGTTACAGACTTACAGCTACGAAAGAGCATAAGTGCGGGGGGATATAGCTAGAGGCATATATTAGAGGAATATATATCTTTTAGGATATGTTTCCTATTCTTTGTATATCTCTTATTCTTTTGTATATCTTGGTTTTATGGTACGTTTAGGAGTTGGGTTCGTTTAGGAGTTTTTGGTATATATATATACTGTAAACATGTATTACGTTTTCCCTAAGAAATACAAGTGATGATTTTCTCCTAAATTATTATCTTAACATGGTATCAGAGCCTACCTAATTTTTTTTTTCGATCCTATTGTTCTTGCCTCGCCGTTTCTGCGTGGCTTATTCTGTGGTTTAGTTTATTTCTTCCGCTGTGTGATTGTTTTCTTTGTGGTGTTCGTGATGACTGAAAAACCAGATTCGTCTACGGCTCCTCGTTATGAGCCCTTTTCCGCCTACTATTTGCATCCCAGTGAAGGCATCGGGGCTGTTATTAGCCCTATATTGTTGAAGGGGGATAATTATGAAGCTTGGTCTCGATCCCTCCGCAATAATCTTCGTGCAAAAAATAAGCTTGGCTTTATTGATGGCACAATCAAGGTACCTGATGCTAAGTCTTCTTATTTATCTCAATGGTATATTGTAAATTCTATGCTTGTTGCCTGGATTTATAATACTCTTGATGTTTCTGTTCGTTCGACTATACGTTTTCCTGATACTGTTAAATCTTTGTGGGATGATTTGCGTGATCGTTATTCCCTTAGTAACGGTACTAGAATTCATGAATTAAAAAATCAAATACGTGATTGCCGTCAGAATGGTCGTTCTGTTGCTGTTTACTTTGGTGAATTACGACAATTACAAGATGAATTAATGAGTTACTGCAAATTACCTGTTTGTACTTGTACTGCTGCATCTTAATATCACTAGTGGAAAAATGCTCAAATGCTCCGATTAAAAAGCCCACAAATGCTCCGTATTAGACCCGTAGCAAACGTCATACGAGCATGTGAACATTTTACAAATGCTCCGGTTATCAACCGGAGCATTTACTTTCTCAAATGCTCCGGTTGTTAGTGGAAAACCGGAGCATTTGTTACCACAAACGCTCCGGTTTTCCTTCACAACCGGAGCATTTGTATTTTTTCAACAAAAAAAAAATCATACCTGCTACCCCTGCTGGCTAGCAGCATTAGTAGCAGATCTTAAAGCCTTGAAACACGTATACTTAATGCAGCCATTTCCAATTTCACGAGTTTAATATTTTTACTTCGTTGATACAGTAATATACAACTTAGCTGACACAGATTCCGCATTTCAACCTCACAACTTAAACATTCCAAGAATTCACAACTTATAGACATTTCAAGAATTGAACAAATTTGTTGAGAACGAGCAAAGACTACAAATTATACCTCGTAACAGAACATTTATCTATTTCTCCAAGTGAAATGAGTCCGATCATGAAAAGCAAATGCCTTGTTTTCTCTTTGCACCTTGTAATCAACAGATAAGTTGTATCCTCGTCAATGTAGACCCTACGTATGTGAAAAAAGTAATGACCTACTTAATTACTCAGAAGGAAACACCACAATACATACAAAAGCAGCTAAGAAATAACTAATCATATGATCCGAAGTCTCAATCCTATTAAAACCGCATTCACATCTTCAACCTTGTGCAAAGTCAATGGACTAAAGTTATTACCTACACAATACACACATATGGCTTTAGTCATAGTGGAGCAACCAGCTAAGCAAAAGAGCATCAGAGGTGAACAAACCATTGAAAAGAGATCCTACCACAGCAAGTCTAACATGACCCATCAAGCATGTCACTAAAAAGAATCACATACAACTTCCATACTCAGACAGCTACAAAAATCCATAAAGCATAGCATGAATAGCAGCAGATTCATAAAGCATACCATACTATTGTTATCATTGAGATACTACATGTTCCAAGATAACTAATCAAAGGTTCGACAAAAGCCAGTTTGCACAAGTCTCTTTTCAACTATACAAAAACCACCTGTTGAAATAAAACATACTTATATAAATGTAATCACATCTTAAAACATAATTACTCATAATTTATAAACCATTTCAAACCCTTAACACTAATAAACAACAAATTCTAACACCAGCACTAATAACCACAAAAGGTGGGTAAACTTGCGCAAAATTTTACACGAATTAGATACAAAATAGAAAAACCTTAAATATTATATCATCTATATTAATAGAACCAATCAGATCTAGTTCAGTTTATCTACATCCGACCCAACCAGATCGAAAATAGAAAGAGCAGAGAATATAATTGAAAAAATTCACATCTAAAGTGAAGGAAATTATCGATTTTGCTTACTCATGACAACCAAATTAACAAAAGGAAGTACGAAATTAGTACTTATAAGGTGATGGACAAAATAACGCCATTCTTTTTTACGAGTCCCAATATTTTGAACCTAACATCAGATTATGCATCACTTAGTGTATGCAAGCAGAAATATATATATTCAGAAAACTTGCAAATGTCATACAAATGCACTCATAATGACCACCGGTCTGGGTACCACTTTTCGTGCATCAGTGATGGAGGAGATGTCTTTTATTTTAGGACATGAATCAGACAAGGATTTTGAATAAAATAATACCATTGAGATAGATATTATTAGCGCAAATCTACTAAGTTCTTACCTCCTGAATTTAGCTTCACATTCAAACTCCATACGAACAAAGAATGAGCTTTACTAGCAAATCGCTTATTAGAATTATCCATAATAATTAACAGGGTGTACATGTGAATGTATATATACTATGGCCATCAACACAATATTTACAGCTTAGAAGTAAATATAGGCTTACAATATTTCTTTGTCGTTCTCCATTAATGATGATTTCGGTGCCCATGAACATAATAGAAATATCCAAAATCAGTGCATCTTATCCTAATGCTTTCTTTTATCAAATTTGTCTGCACAAATGAAAGGCCATAGATTTAGCATTTCTATTTGAAAATGTGAGACGCAGCCCAATAAAAAAGAACGCAGATCCATATAAGTGTGAGGGATTAACCTTCTATGAATCGAAAAACCACACTGACTTCAGAACAAAATCGAAGTATAATACGAAATAAGAAAATCAACCAAAATCGAATAAAAATCACTTCACAACATATTATCAGAAAAATTATAACAATTATGATTTGAAATACAAAGACCAAAATAACCCTGAAATTCAGAAATTTGAGGGAAAAACATGACAATAGATAATCAAATACTCAAATTTTCAAGTTGGCAGTATAAGCTTACCAACAAGCTGCTTCTTATATGGAGTCATTTTAAATTACCATGAAACAGCAAATGGAAGAGGGGTGAAATTGAGGACTTGAGAGTACAGTGGATAGGAACAAAAAATAAAACCTAAAAGTTTAGGAAAATAGAAGGAAAACAAATTAATTAATCTAATCTTGGAAGAATTTTGCTTTATTAAGCTATCAACATCAAAAACACATGCAGTACAAGTCTACATGCTAATAACAATATGAGTACAAGAAACCATCAAGATTACAAATGTTCCCTATTCATATTATCTTTCACCCTCTGTTCTAATTCACTACTTAGAAACACTCACAGATGCATCAAGCAAAGAGAAGAGACAAATAATTCAGGCTTCCTTGGTCTAAAGCAAACAACATAATGCTTCATAAGGAAACATCATATTTCAGATTTCACCAATTACAATAATTGTGAAGCAGCAACAAAATTGGGATTCCAATAAAACCTTAAGTACACGAATAATGAACTAAATTTCTCACTCTTGCTGTAACATTCGCTCTCAATTCATACACATAGTTCATAGCAATTCAACCCAATTACATAAAAGTAAAAGGGAAAATTAATATCTTCGTCTCCAAGATACCGATCACCTTCATCAGTTCTGCTTGGGTTTAGAACCAAAAAATTTTGGTACTTTGGTTTCTGGATTGCTGATGCAGGATCCTTTACCCTCTCTTAATGTGGCATACGCGAAAATCATCTCTGATGAGCGTAAAAGTTAGTGTCGGAAGCTAATGACTCCCCTCGTCCCGATCTTTGTTGGTTTTTCTTGCCACCGGGCTTGCTCCACCCGTTCTCCTTCGGAGGATGTTCGTGTTTGTAGTCATTGTAGTCGTAGTGGCCATGTTAAGGAGTGTTGTTTTGATCTCCATGGTTGGCCAGACCGTAGGGGAGGCCGTGGCAGGTCTAGGTGCAGGGCCGTCTCATGAAATATGGAGGCCCTGTGCTATCTATTAAAATGGGGCCCTTCAAAAAAAAATTATAAAGAAGAAATTATAATTTATAAAGAAACAACAAGAAAGATAGAAACCACCTATACTCCAATCTTTTTAATTTCCTCTATGCAATGTCATTCTTTGGAAAAAAGAAAAAAAAATCTGGTTGGAGGTTGTCTCGAGATCGCATTCTCGCAAGACAAATCAAGCAAAGTAATTTCGAGATTAGGCGATTTGCAAAAGATAAATGAAAGACAAGACAAGATTATCATATTACAAAGACAAATTTTGACGCTAATTTTCTTTTACAATTACAACTCATTATTACTCGTATGATCTCAATATTAAAAACTGAATATCACAATATAAAAACAGTTGACCAATATGACCATCTGTAACTAATATCACAAAAATTGATGAAAATTAAAAAGCAAAACCAACACATAATTACTTGATTCAACAAAAGTTTCATCATTCCATTAATCTCAAATCAGATCATCTATACACCAAATTCATTCCAAAATTAAAGCACCAAACAACAAAACGAAATTCTCAAATCTACGAGTAAACTTAGTAACTGACCTTAGTACCCTCGAAAAGCATGTTTAGCCAATTCACCCGAGCAAAACAAGCCTAACAAAGCGATCAATTTCACGAGAAGTAATAGTAGGTTTCTTATTATACATAAAATAGGCATAAAATTGCAGAAAAATTAATAAGGCAGAATTGCAGACAAACCAAATCATGAAATCGAAAATAGGCATCAAATAGGCAGAATTACATATTATAAATTTTAATTTCAAATTATAAAGTTGATCTCTACTAGAAAAATTGCATAAAAGAAAGTGAAATTACCTTAAAATTGAAGACTTTGATAACAAATTAGCCCACCAATTCTTGATTTTTCACCTCCGGACCGGACCTCCCACAATCAAAATTGAAGACTTTGTTCTTCCCGTATGGTAATTTGTAAACCAACGTTTGAATTTCTTTTTGGATGATAAAAGAAATCGATTTCTTGGATATGAGTTGAGAGGAGTTGAATCTGAATCGCAAATAAATAGCAAAAAAAAAAATCTTCCCGTTAGAATTCTCCATCTTTGGTGTTCTTGAGGAGAATTGGAAATATGGAATGAGTAATGAAATTGAGTTTTTTTTGGCTAAAATTAAGATTGGAAATGAGATAAATTTCCTTGAATAAAGAGTGATTATTAAAATTAATATGGGAAGTTGAATAATATCATGATTTTTTGGGATTTTGATTTATGAAGAGGAGAGAGAATTGTGGCGTGACAAATGAAGAAGATGGAAAGTCTATTTCCATTTCTTGCGGGTGACAGTGCATGCGTGATGACTGATTTCTCTTTTTTTTTCTTTTTTTTTTCCTTCCATTTGCAAACCAAAATTGGGCCCCAAATTTTTGGTGCCCTGTTCCACTGAACCGGTTGGGCCGGTATTGAGCCGGGCCTGTCTAGGTGTGGAGGTCGTGGGGTCGCGTTGGGTCTCATGGGGGTGCGTTTCGCCTACCGGCAAAGAACTCTCGCACGTCTTCGTCGTCTGTGGTGGATGATTCAGATTGTTGCAGCGCCCCTACTCTCTCGGATGAACAATGGCAGCAGCTTATGAGTGCTCTAAAGGGTGTTAATCTTTCATCCTCTTCCTCCACCGAAAAATTAAGCGGTATGTATAGTCCTAATAATTGGCTCATTGATTATGGAGCTTCTAACCATATGTCTGGTAATATTCATTTGTTTACCCATGTACGTTCTATTTCTTCGGATGTTGGTTTACCTAACGGTAAACGTATTGTTGCTACAAAGGAAGGTAACATTATTTTATCTGAGGGGTTGGTGTTGGATAATGTTCTTTACGTTCCCGTTCTCACTTGTAGTTTACTATCAGTTTCGCAATTATTGGAACAACAAAAATATATTATTTTCTTCACTAATAAGTTATGTATTATACAGGACCTCACTTCGAATAACCTGATTGGAGTGGGAGTGCAGTCTAATGGGGTCTATATTTTCCAACCAGTTCGTGGTACGCTTCCCGTGGCACACAAAGTAGTTAAAGTTGCTGATACAAGTATGATGTGGCATCGTCGTTTAGGCCATCCATCTCTTAAAGTAGTTTCTTTATTGTCTGGAGTAGTTAGTTTGCATTCTGAGCATTGTGATTTGGATTGTCAAATATGTTTTATGGGCAAACAACTTCGAAACTCCTTTTCTTTAAGTATTAATAAAGCTGCCAGTGTATTTGATTTAATACATTGTGATATTTGGGGTGCGAATAAAATTCCTTCTCTAGCAGTGGTGCTCGTTAATTCCTCACTGTTGCTGATGATTTTTCTCGTTCTACTTGAATTTTTTAAATGGAAGGAAAGCATGAGGTTGCTCAACTTATTCATAATTTTTATGCTATGGTTAAAACTCAGTTTAATAAGAAAATCAAGGTGTTACGGAGTGACAATGGTCAAGAATTTCTGAGTTTACAGAGGTTTTTTGCTCAGAAAGGTATGCTTCATCAAACTAGTTGTGTTAATACTGCTCAACAAAACGGCCATGTTGAACGAAAGCACCATCACCTTCTTAATGTGGCGCGGGCTTTGCGGTTTCAGGCTCGTCTCCCTAAATCTTTTTGGGGTGAGTGTGCTATGACAGCTGCTCATCTTATTAATCTCACTCCTACTCCTGTTTTGAAAGGGAAAGCTCTTTATGAGTATCTTTACGGTGTTTTCCCTTCTTATGATGATGTTCGTGTTTTTGGATGTCTGTGTTATGCCACCAACCATCTCCGTAAAGATAAATTTGACTCTAAGTCTCGGTGTTGTATTTTAGTTGGCTACCCGTTTGGTAAGAAAGGTTGGCGTGTGTTTGACTTAGAATACCAAGATTATTTTATTTCACGTGATGTGCAGTTTTTTGAGGATCGCTTTCCTTATTTGGATTCCCTTTCTACCTGTGCTCGTGATCAATGGGCTGCCTATCTTTCTATCCCCTCGGTTTGGGATGATGATACTTGTGATATGACTGCTGGGCAGCGTGCTAGTGTTTGTTGATAGTGATGGTGTTGTTCCACTCTCTCCTGATATTACTCGTGTGTCTAGTGCTATGGGTGATATTGCTTCTCCTACCTCTATTCGGGTTGGGGATATTATGTGTGAAACTACTCCTCTTAGGTTCAGGGGGAGTTCTTCTTCCAGAACTAATGATACTATGCCTCCAGACTTGGGTAGAGGGCATCGTGTGAAGATCCCTTCTACAAAGCTTCGAGATTATGTTACTAATACTATTGTTCTGCAAAATATAGACCCTACTCCAACAACTTCTCTTCCGTCGTCTTCTTCTCGTTCTTCAGGTAAACCTTTTGATATAGCTTGTTGTGTTGATTATAATAATTTTTCTATTTCCCACCGGTGTTTTCTAGCAGCTGTTACTAAAGGCAAGGAGCCTCAGTCCTTTCGGGAGGCCGTTTTGGATCCCGGTTGGCGTAGAGCCATGCAGGAGGAAATAGATGCTCTTGAACGTAATGGTACATGGACTTTGGAAGATTTTCTTCCTGGTAAGCGTGCGATTAGTAGTGGTTGGGTTTAAAAGATTAAATATACCTCTGCGGGGGCTGTTTTAAAGGTCGTTTGGTTGTTCATGGTAATCGTCTAGTTGTGGGTATTGATTATAACGAAACATTTGCTCCTGTTGCTAAAATGGGACTGTTCGTCTATTATTAGCTGTTGCAGCTTGTCATAATTGGGAACTCCATCAAATGGATGTTCACAATGCTTTTTTGCATGGTGATTTGACTGAAGAAGTGTATATGACACTTCCTCCTGGTTATTCTTGTTCGTCTCCTGGTAAAGTTTGCAGGTTACGTAAGTCTTTGTACGGTTTGAAACATGCTCCTCGGCAATGGTTTGCCAAATTATCTGCTGCTTTGAAGGCTTATGGTTTTTCTCAATCATATTTTGATTATTCTTTGTTCAGTTATCTTAAGGGCGATGTGGCTTTGCATGTGTTAGTCTATATGTTGATGAACTTATTATTGATGATTCATCTGCTGATGTTGTGTCCCG
Organism: Beta corolliflora; assembly: GCA_947648045.1. NCBI lineage: Eukaryota > Viridiplantae > Streptophyta > Magnoliopsida > Caryophyllales > Amaranthaceae > Beta > Beta corolliflora. The sequence continues at coordinate 111,163 of CANSZD010004296.1, forward strand.
ATTTAAACATTATCTCAGTTCTTGTTTTCACATAAAAGATTTGGGTGTTTTGAAGTATTTTTTGGGGATAGAAGTTGCTCGGAGTCTCGATGGTATTTTTAATTCTCTCTCAACGTAAATATGCTCTTGATGTTTTGACCGAGGCAGGGATGTTGGGTTGTAAGCCTATTGATACACCTATGGAGCAAAACCAGCGTTTGGCTCTAGTTCATGATGCGCCTGTGGTTGATCCTGATAGTATCGCCGTCTTGTTTGGTGCCTAGTTTATCTCTCTGTTACTCGCCCAGAGCTTAGTTACGCAATTCATACTCTTGCACAGTTTCTTAGTGCTCCTCAGGATCCTCATTGGGATGCGGCGCTCCGAGTTATGCGTTATATTAAAGGAAGTCTAGGTCAAGGAATTTTGCTTCGTTCTCAGAATGATGTGAATTTGACAGCTTTTTGTGATAGTGATTGGGCTGCTTGCCCTATGACTCAACGTTCTTTGTCTGGTTACTTGGTGTTTTTGGGTTGTTTTCTTGTTTCTTGGAAGACGAAGAAACAACCTATTGTGTCCTGTTCATCAGCTGAAGTTGAATATTGTTCTATGGCGGTTACTACTTGTGAGTTAAAATGGTTGAAGTCCATTTTGTTTTCTCTGGGTGTGCTGCATTCCAAGCCTATGCGTTTGTTTTGTGATAGTTAGTCTGCTCTCCATATTGATAAAAATCCAGTGTTTCATGATCGTACCAAGCATATTGAGACAGATTGTCATTTTGTTAGGGATGAGTTAGTGGCTGGCAACTTATCTATTGCTTATGTTCCTAGTGGTCAATAATTAGCTGACATTCTTACCAAGGCTCTTGGGCGGCAACAGTTTAGTTTTCTTTTACGCAAGTTGGGCATTCGCGATCTTCATGCTCCAACTTGAGGGGGAGTATTAGAGGAATATCTATCTTTTTGGATATGTGTCCTATTCTTTGTATATCTCTTATTCTTTGTATATCTTGGATTTATGGTATGTTTAGGAGTTGGGTTGATTTAGGAGTTTTTGGTATATATATATACTGTAAACATAGTATTACGTTTTCCCTAAGAAATACAAGTGATGATTTTCTCCTAAATTATTATCTTAACATCATATAATATAAGCCTATTAAGGCACAAGTGCATTCGTATCCTGTTATGGGGTAAAATTCCAGTCCACGTGGCAGCAATATAGTGGCAGCATATGTGTACAGGTGGCAGCAAGCGATTGGATTGAAGATGGGAGCACGGATTGCTGATGTGGCAGGAGGTTAGTTTTGACCTTCCTAAGAAGAAGGAAGTCATTAACATCATGGGGAAGACCGGCAAGGAGGTTACAACAACCTAACAAATATATGGGGGAATCCCTAGAAAAGAGGATCTAAAGCTTACTAGTGGGGAAGTGGTTACATCCACCAACGGCAACATAATATTACACTATAAATAGCTCATTTATGTAGCATGTAAACATCATCTCATCACACCAACACTTTAGCTCAGTCACACACACTCTCTCTCTCATGTTCTTTCATGTTCTTAATTTGCCATCTTTCTTTCTCTCTAACCTGAGTTGCTCGTCCATCTTGCCAATCAGGCAAAGCCAGTGTACTTGTATCGCAAACTGATATTATCATAGTGGATTGGCGAAACATCGATTCCCCAGTGGTTTTCTCCCCATTTAGAGGGTTTCCACGTAAAATTGCCTTGTGTTATTTCTCTATTTATGCACTATATTTCGCTCATTTATTTTGCCAAATATTGCAAGTTAATTGCTAACCCTCTCCAAGCAAATTGACCCATGTGTGAAATTTTCCCAAAACAATTTGGCGCCCACCGTGGGGCTGATAATTAAAAAAGCAATCTTGCCAAATCGCCAATCTCAGCAACTTGCCAAAATCGCCAATCTCAGTAACTTGCCAATCATTATGGCCGAAATCAACAACGAAGCCGGAACCCCAACAACTCCCAACACTCCTTCCGAGATGCCAAATCAGGAGGCTATGTCACAATTCATGGGAGCCATTACATGAAGAAATCCCTCATGGAAGAATTTTTTGTCTAAGGCATACAATTTAAAAGAAAAACTAATGCACTCCGCACCCTTGAGATGTCTTGTCCATGGCATCAATTGTGTCCAACTCTCGGAGGAAACTTTCTCATGAAATGGAAGGGCTCATTCCAGTCAGTGAAGATGCCAAATATGACAATCCGCCAAGTCAAGGAGCCCATATTAGACCCGTGTCGGGATCAGAGGCAAGATGTCAACAACAAGCAAACGATGCAGGCAACTTGGCCATACAAAATGTGCAAGATGCCATACCTACAAATGCAACTGCAAATCCATTATATGAACGTCTCAGGCAGGTTGAAGAGATGATCCTCAAGATCCCAGGAGTCCCGAAGCCTGTCGAGAAAGTTGCCCTGACTAGTTATGCAGATTCGCCATTTGCAGATGTCATTGTTCTAGTTGAATTCCGAAGCGTTTGCAGTCCAGTCCCTGCCATGAAGCTATATGATGGAACGACAGATCCCAGCAAGCATGTTGCGCAATATAAACAAAGGATGATTATCATTCCAATACCCCGCGAGATGTGCGAAGCTTTCATGTGCAAGGGATTTAGGTCGACTTTATTAGGTCCTGCCCTTCAATGGTTCATTAATCTACCTAATGGTGCTATTTCTAGTTTTTGCAGGATTGGTGGACATGTTCAACCTCCAATTTGCCAGTAGCAGACGCCTTGAGAAGCAAACCAACGACTTGTACTGAGTTGTCCAGAGGTATGGCGAACCGCTAAGAGACGACCTCAACAGATTCAACCGCGAGAAAGTCTCTATCCCAAGATGCGATGCTCCTACAACCATAGAGGCCTTCCGAAGAGGTTTGCTCGTAGAATCAGATTTGTACAAGGAACTGACAAAATACCCTTGTCCGGCGTTTGAAGATGCCCAAGCCAAAGCTCTTGCGCAAATTCGGTTTGAGGAAGATTTTGACACCAGAAAGGGAGCAACTTCCTAGGCAACTTTCCACGCAACTTCCTAGGCAACTTTCCACACAACTTCCTAGTCAACTTTCCAAGCAACTTCCTAGGCAACTTTCCAAGCAATTTCCTAGGCAACTTTCCGAACAACTTCATCGGCAGATCCCAGCAAGATGGCAACTCAACAAGCATCTTCTTGTGGCAAACTTAACATGTATCTTCCCATGGCAAATTAAATAAGGCATCTTCCCATAGCAACTCAAGTATTCATAGGCAAGAAGAGTAACATGTTATTTCTGTCTTTTACTTTCATTTCTATTTTTATGCAAGCGAATAGCCAATCCTTTAACTAAATTTGTTTCGAGATTCTTATCCAATGACAATTTCGCCCGATTACAAAACAATATTCAAATGGCCATTTCGCCCGATAACAAAACATGCGCAAACTATTGGTATGACCTTTCAAAAGAAAGGAAAAATGCCTACGCAAATTACAAAACAAATGAGTACGAAAATCAACTTCAAAACGGGTCGACGTTTTAGTTTGCTACAACATGCATGTATGATACAAATGAAACATGTCATTTCAAGCGAAATGACAAGCAAAACAAAGCAAATTTCAAACAAACATATACAAATTGCTTCCAGCAAGCAACACACGAGAAGCGTATACAAAGTGCTTCTAGCAAATACATGCGAATGGCAAAATATTGAGGCATATTCACTTTCAAATTGTCACATATGGAATTTGCAAAACGTCATCTCGACATGCATCTTGCAACAATCTCATACGCAACCAAGCGACATTTCAATGCACAATTTCCTAATTCGTCATCATTGCTTCAACCGAATCAGGAAATTGGGGGCTATTGTTATGGGGTAAAATTCCAGTCCACGTGGCAGCAATATAAAGGCAGCATACGTGTACAGGTGGCAGCAAGCGATTGGATTAAAGATGGGAGAACGGATTGCTGATGTGGCAGGAGGTTAGTTTTGACCTTCCTAAGAAGAAGGAAGTCATTAACATCATGGGGAAGACCAGCAAGGAGGTTACAACAACCTAACAAATATATGGGGGAATCCCTAGAAAAGAGGATCTAAAGCTTACTAGTGGGGAAGTGGTTACATCCACCAACGGCAACATAGTATTACACTATAAATAGCTCATTTATGTAGCATGTAAACATCATCTCATCACACCAACACTTTAGCTCAATCACACACACTCTCTCTCTCCATTATTTTTCTTTCATATTCTTAATTTGTCATCTTTCTTTCTCTCTAACCTGAGTTGCTCGTCCATCTTGCCAATCAGGCAAAACCAGTGTACTTGTACTGCAAACTGATATTATCATAGTGGATTGGCGAAACATCGATTCCCCCGTGGTTTTCTCCCCATTTAGAGGGTTTCCACGTAAAATTGCCTTGTGTTATTTCTCTATTTATGCACTATACTTCGCTCATTTATTTTGTTAAGTATTGCAAGTTAATTGTCAACCCTCTCTCCAAGCAAATTGACCCATGTGTGAAATTTGCCCAAAACATATCCCTACACAACAAACAATATGATAACTTGTATGATTTTTTAGGACTAATAACGTTAATCACCTTTTTCTCCAGTGTTGAGACTGGATAATGGATATGAAGCCGTGCGTAGGTACAAAGCAAAAAAGGAAGAACCCCAGGCCCGTCTTGATGCATGCGGGCCGCCGAAGTGGGATCCCCCTTCGACATACGCAGGTGGTGGAGTTCAAAGAGGTTGTGATTGATATGGAAGTTCCTAGTAATTTGGTTTCTACTCCTTTAACTTTATTTGGCTTCTTCTACTATGGCTGTTTGATTATACAAATCTAAATTATAGAGCCCTCTAACCCTCTTATATACTTTGTTGTCGACAAATAAGTGATATAAGGACTTTTATAGGAGCTCATCTGCTCATAGTTCATTGCAAAAAAGATCCTATCATTTGTTTTGGGGTATAATATCATATCTAAGAGCAGTTCATGTTTATGAGTTTTTTTTTTTTTTTTTTGGTAGAGCATTTCATATCTAGCTCTTAGAGGATTTTAGCTCGAATTTCAAATGAACTAGGAGCTCATCTGCTCATAAACCTTTAGGATTTTTTTCTTGTAAGATAACCGCATTATGAGTATCAGGCTAGTATTAGGGAGTAATGCGGTGACTATCATAAGCGCATATGCGCCGCAAGTAGGATTGGAAGCATTTATTAAACAACAATTTTGGGAGGATTTGGAGGAGGTTGTGCAACGAGTGCCTATTAATGAAAAATTGATCATTGGTGGGGATCTTAACGGACATGTGGGCACTAGTCGAGTTGGCTTTGAGAGCATTCATGGAGGTTTTGGGTATGGGGAGAGAAATGAAGCTGGAAGTGATATCTTGGATTTCGCATTAGCCTATGGTCTTAGTATTATGAACACTTGGTTTGAGAAAAGAGAATCTCACCTTGTGACGTATAGGAGTGGAAGTAACGCGAGTCAGATTGACCTCTTTTTAGTAAGGAATGGTTGGCGGAAGAGTTATACAAACCGCAAGGTGATACGGGTGAGCGCGACCACCCAACATAGACTAGTCGTGCTGGATTTCCGGGGTAGGGAGTCTTTAAGAAAGCGAAAACCCAATGTGGAGCCGCGAATCAAGTGGTGGAAGCTCCAAGGGGAGCACAAAGAGAACTTCTTAGCTAAGATGGCTAATAAAGATATTTGGGCTTGTAACACGGAAATGGATGTAGATTCGATTTGGACAAAGATAGAACTTGGTATAAAGGAAGTGGCGAAAGAGGCCCTTGGAGAATCTAAAGGAACCGTACCATCAAGTAAGGACACATCTTGGTGGAACGAGGAGGTGAGACAAGCGATAAAAAACAAACGAGAAAGTTATAAACTTTTGGAAAAGATAGCAACGATGTGAACTATGAGAAGTACAAAGAGGCGAGAAAAGAAGCCAAGAAGGCGATGACGGGAAGCTAAAGCACGGGTAAACAAAGAGCTTTATGCAAGATTGGATACTCGACGTAAGGTGAAAAAGACATTTATAGAATTGCGCGTATGAGGGACAAGAAGACAAGAGACATAAGAAAGGTAAAATGTGTCAAGGGTGTGGACCAAAGAGTGCTTGTGGAGGATGAAGAGATAAAGGATAGGTGGAGGTCGTACTTTGCTACCTTGTTCAACGGTGATAAAGCACAAGACATCGGGGATGTACACATTCCGCCAAGTATGTTAAATCGAGAGTTTATGAGGAGGATTCAAAAGGGAGAAGTCGTTGCGGCATTAAAAAAGATGGGATTGAAGAAAGCTACGGGGCCGAGATGGCATACCTATCGAAGTTTGGAGGTGTTTAGGGGGAGAGGAATCGAATGGCCGACAACATTCTTCAACATGATTTGGAGACACAACAAAATGCCATTAGAATGGAGGAAGAGTACTTTGATTCCTTTGTATAAGAACAAAGGCGATGTACAAGATTGTACCAACTACCGAGGAATCAAACTAATGAGTCATACGATGAAACTGCGGGAAAGGGTGATTGAGCAAAGACTTAGGAAACATGTGAAGATATCGGAGAACCAATTTGGATTTATGCCTGGAAGATCGACTATGGAGGCCATCCACCTCTTAAGACAAACAATGGAACATTACCGTGATAGGAAGAAGGATCTACATATGGTTTTCATTGATTTGGAGAAGGCATATGATAGAGTACCAAGAGAAATACTTTGGTGGGCGTTGGCAAGGAAAGGTGTTCCACAAAAATATATAGATATCATCAAGGATATGTATGAGGGGGCAACTACAAGTGTGCGGACTACGGTGGGGAGGACAGAAGAGTTTCCTATTACGATCGGAGTGCATCAAGGGTCTCGCACTTAGTCCCTTTCTCTTTGCCCTAGTCATGGACGAACTAACGAGGTCAATTCAAGATGATATACCATGGTGTATGATGTTTGCGGATGATATTGTGTTGATTGATGAAACAAAGGAAGGTATTGAGAGAAAGTTGGAATTGTGGAGACATACATTAGAAGCCCTGGGGTTTTAGATTGAGCGAGAAGTAAGACGGAGTATATGGAGTGCAAGTTCGGTGGGGTTACAAGCGACGAGGCGAGGGCGGTCACTTTGGATAGCAAAGTGGTTCAAGGATCGAACGTCTTCCGTTACCTAGGATCCATTCTCCAAAAGGATGGAGAACCTGGATGGAGACGTGGCTCATAGAATTAACGCGGGTTGGTTAAAGTGGAAAAGCGCCACCGGATTCCTTTGTGATTCGGCATTCCCAAAGCTTGAAGGGAAAGTTCTACCGTACGGCAATTAGGCTGCTTTGTTATATGGCACCGAATGTTGGGCGGTGAAACAATGCCACGTCCATAAGATGAACGTGGCGGAGATGCGTATGTTGCGGTGGATGTGTGGCCACACAAGGAAAGACCGATTAAGAAATGAAGTGATCCGGGAAAAAGTTGGAGTTGCATCCATTGAAGAAAAGATGAGGGAGAATCGGTTAAGATGGTTTGGTCATGTGAAAAGGAGATCAGGTGATGCACCGGTGAGAAGAATTGAAGAGTGGAGGAGTAACCAAGTTGTAAGGGGTAGGGGAAGACCTAAGATGACTTGGATGAAGGTAATTGAAAGTGATATGAGGTTACTTGGGATCGAGGAGAGCATGACGTTGGATAGAGGTGAGTGGAGGGGCGTATCCATGTGGAGGAAGGGTGTGATTTCGCATTTATTTGTTTTTCTCAATTGTGTTGGTATTAAAACCTTTTGTTGAAAACCTCTTTTAAAACTTGTTGGTGTAAACCTTGCTTTAAAAAAAAAAAAAAAAAAAAAAAAAAACCTTTTTATCACTCTTGGCGATGCCATCTCCTTTGGTGACGGTTTCAGTTGACGATTCATGTTAGCCGACCCCAAATCACTTTGGGAATAAGGCTTAGTTGTTGTTGTAAGATAAGATGAAAACGTCTTGCACGAGTGGGAGAGAAATTGGAGATCCCACTTTGTAAGGGGTAAGAATCGAACCCTTGTCACTAGGGTGGAAGGAATACCTCCAACCAATTAGGCCAACCTTAATCTTTACCTTATGTAAATTATAAAGCCCTTTTATGTACTATTGCAAAATGTACTAAAAATACTCTTTCTATAACAATATTTGGAACTACACAAGTTGAGAGTAACACGAGTTGTCCAATTTTTTTTTGGCACATATATGTTTTGTTTAAGTTGAATAAATATGATTGGTATCAAACAAATCGAGTAAACAGAATGGAACCATATAATTGGCTGAAATTCGAGCTAAAATCCTCTAAGAGGAGCTAGATATGAAATAGGCTATAAATCGGGCAAGACACGAGTGAACACGTTATTAATTTTATTATTATATAAATTAATTTAATAATCCTTAGTCAAATTAGTTATCGAGGATAAGAACAACAATAGATTATATTTTTTTTGAAGGGGATTATATTTTTAGATAAGAATATCTAAGATGATATATAGCATGTCAAGATGGGTTTCACACACAATCATTTGTATTATAATACTATACTAACATAAAATTTAGACAAATTTAAGTGTACATTCTCCTAACATGTCTAACCCATATAATTCTAACCCAACACTATCTCTAGACATTTAATATCAACCTAGTTCCTTCTCTTATCCATCCTTTTAAAAAAACAAACAATAAAGAGCGAGAATGAGGTTTACGACCTCCGAAAAGGGTGGTGATAGCCCTTAGATAAAAAAAAACTAGGGTTTTTAGGGAGAAACGAGAAAAGAGAGAGTGAAAACGGCTAGGGTATATATGAAAAGGACTTTCTCTAATATTTTTTTTTTTTTACTACTTTTACTTATTGTAAATGAACTTGCTTTATTTCTGTTAAAAACATCCTTATATGGTGAGATGAACACTAATTAAATGCATATCGATCATGGTTCACGGTGAAGCAGCCTCCTTGAAACTCGATCAAAATCTCTAATATTTATAAGTTAAATTAAAATACATATAAAAGCCTTATAGTTTTTACAATCCTCTCAAAAACCTTGTATTTTCCCCTTGAATTTTCCTAAATACCCTATTATAACTTGTAATATTTAGAGATATGGACACCTTTAATTTATTAATACCAACTAAGGCTCTGTTCTTTTGAATTTGAATAAGTCGACCAATCGAACGAACTGAAATGAATAAGTCGAATCAACGGCGACCGAAATGAATAAGTTCGGGCGAGCGGTGCAGGGGCGAACCGATCGATTCGATTCGAATCGATCCGAATTGAGTATTATTAATAATTACAAGTAGAGTAATATTTTTATCATCATTGATAATGATAATAATTAATAATATTAATGATAATGATAATAATAATAATATTAATACTAATACTAATAATATGCATAATAATATTCTTATGAATTGAGTAATATTAATAATAACAAGTAGAATAATAATGATATAAAGTAATAATATTATTAATATAATATTTTCCTCTAAGATTGCTATTCGCAAGTCAATATATACAAAACCAATAGCATGTTTCACGCCTAATACTGTAGAATAGTAACAATAGCATGCATGACTCCTAATTCTAAGCAACATAATATTGACTTGCCTAATTTACAAAATACAAAACTATATTTACAAAACTATATTTGACATATATTTTAAAAAAAATACAAAACTATATTTGACAATAATAATAAAAATAATAATAATAATGATAATAATAATAATAAGAATATAATAAAAATAATAATAGTAATAATAATAATAATAATAATAATAATAATAATAATAATAATAATAATAATAACAATAATAATAATAATAATAATAATAATAATAATAATAATATAATAATAATAATAGTAATAATAATAATAATAGTAATAATAATAATAATATTAATAATAATAATAATAATGATGATGATGATAATAATAATAATAATAATAATAATAATAATAATAATAATAATAATAATAATAATAATAATAATAAAATCAATAAGTTGTAGTGCGGGCGATCGATCCTGGCCCGAATAAGTATCGAGCGAGCGAGCCGTCCGATCTCGAACAGATTCGATCTGACCAATCGATCCGACCGAATTTCCATTTATTCAGTCCAAAAGAACAGAGCCTAAGTCACTCAAAACGTTTTCCTTCCTAGCCTTTTCCTAGCTTGTTCTTCCAAACCTTGGAGCATCTTTCACAAGTACTTCTGCCTCCAAACCGTCCAAGACAACATCATCAACTAGTTAACTACATTCCAAAAACCAAAATCAAAGACTACTTGAGAGTTACAATTTATAAATGAAGTCTTCATTTCGAAAGACTCATATTACTAACTTGTATTCCCAAATATTGTTGTACAAAAAGTTTTTCTTAGTACATTTTTAGTAGCATATAAAGCGTTCTATAATTTACATAATGGATTAATGAAAAAAAAAAGACATTGCCGGAAAGTTAGCAATTACCCCCAAACAAAATAAACAAACTCCCAATAATAAGTAAAGATTAAGTCCTCTCAAAAAAAAAAAAGAGTAAAGATTAAGTAAACAGAAAATTATATAGGCAATAGACAATCCCATGATTTTCTGATTTGGGCTGTTGTTTGGTTGACAGAAGGTGGGAAAAATGGAGGCAAACAAAATTCATGCGAATTTAAAATCCCACAAAATGTAGGAATTGTTTTACCTACCCTCCCCTTGGTCATTCACAATTCCTACATAAATTCCTATGAATTACAACTATCCTTATGACTTCCAAATAACTTAGACTAATTCCTAAGAATTTCATAAGGGAATTAAATTCCCACACATTGTAAATTTCTATGGGAAAAAAATTCTCATTGCAACCAAACAAGCACTAAGGACTGAAAACCAAATCGCTAGGAACTTCTATATCAATCACAACCTCTTTGGACTCGACTGCCGGCGTACGCTGAAGAGGGGCCTCTGCTGCCGGCGTATGCTGAAGAGGGGCCTCTGCTGCCGGCGTACGCTGAAGAGGGGCCTCTACTGCCGGTGTACGCTGATCAAGCCAACAAAACAGGATACTATAGATTAAGAAGAATATTGAAGATGTGGCCAATACTATGCCCAAGGCGATGTTATCAGAGTATCTTATGAGTATGAAGGAGGATAACGTTGTACCAAGAAACCCAAACACAGACAATACTAAATACTCCCTGAACTCGCTTGCCATCCTCGAGAACTGTAACAGGAAAATCAAGATTAAATATGGTTGATTGGTTTGTTTCTGTATGGTACAATGTATATGATGCTTTTTAGGTTAATGTTTGTTATGATCATGCAATCTGATCATGTTATGGAGTAATTTATAGGAGACAATAATAATATATACTACTATATTGTCGTGAATGTTGGAATATTGCTTCAAAATAGGAGTAGTGGTTAGTTTACTAATGAGTCTAAGTTGTTATAAAATATTTGGTCAAATCAACATGTGTGTTTTATTTTATTTTTAAGTCAATAATATCTTACGTGCCAATGCCATTGTCAAAAAAAAAAAAAACTTACGATGGAGTAGGCAATATCTCCATTTTTCTTTATGTTGGTTACTATGTTTTAGGGAGTCTAGGAGTGGGTTTATTGTAGCCTATATAATAGGCATGCTTAGTGCCTTTAGAGTTACCCTATGAATTGAAGTGTAGTATGCAGTTGAATAAACTCCATCAGATTATTTTGTCTTTCTTGCTGCAATATTCTTTTCTCTCCTTTTATATATATTCTTTTAATTTCAACATGGTGGTTGCAACTAGCTTGTGCTTGCCGGGAAGCTTTGAGGTAGTGGAGGTGGAAGCACTCGCGTTGAGACATGCGCTGAAGATAGCTATGGAGGCGGGCTTCGATAGTTTTGTGCTGGAAGTGGACGACCTTAGCGTTTTCTCAAAGCTAAAGAATGCAAGAGTGGAGAATACTGTTCTTGGAAGCAAATTGAATGACATTCATACTTTAGCTAGCCATTGCAGTAGAGTTTCTTATTCTTTTGTAAAGAGAGAAGGGAATAGGGTGGCCCATGTTTTAGCCAAACTGAGTTGTAAGTTTGATGGTGAACGTGTATGGCTGGAGGAGTATCCTCCTGAAGCCCATGATGCTGTAATGGCAGATTTAGCTGCTACTTCTTAATAATATGGCTCTATGTTCATGTCAAAAAAAAAAATCAACATGGTGTCAAGAGTAAAAAATGATCTAGAGAGCCTGTGACGTTCAAACGCATTCAAAAAAAATTCAGAGTTGAAACTTCGTGTCAAAGGCATCAAGCAATTTTTCTCTTTCTATTCCCTTATTCAATGGTGAAAATTATCACTCTTGGAATATAAAATGAAAGCTTAATTAGAAATCTGAGTTTATGGGATATGGTAGAGAATGATGCTACTCTCTTCCCTCTTCCAAACAATCCAACAGTAGCCCAAACGAAAAAGTATGAAGAACACATGGCAAAGAAACTAAGGACGCTCTCTTGCTTACAATCGACATTGTTGGAAGGAATCACTTATAATATCATGTGTGTAACAGCCCGCACTTCCGAGCTGCTAGCTAATTACACTTATAATTCACTAATCACAATTAACTCTTAATGATTCTCAAATTACATTATCTTACAATAGAAACATAACCTTTCCCGAGTTTAAATACGTTCACATGAAATGATCAAACCGGATTTCCGAAATAATACACCATAAGAGTTCTTTAAATCAAACTATGTAATCTCCACCATTGCTCATCCGACAATCATCTCTTATAACGATCCTTTACCCACACTGGGGTTAGCTTCAACATTTCCTGCAAAAATAACTAACATTGAACACTGCCTCCACCAGGACAGGTTCCAAGAACAACATCAGCGAAACTGAGTACACACTGTCCAACCAGAAAATCTTTTTGGTGGCTTAAAACGTATTTACAATTTTAAGTTCATCTTACGAGACAATTGAAATCAAGCAACAGAAAAGATATAATGAAAGAATTATATAACAAACACTTCAACATAATTTATAAGTCACTTGTTTAAATAATAATAATACGAATATCGCACAAAATAAGTAGGATATACTTTCAATTGGAGAAACCATAGAATCTAACACGATCTCCCAAATCAACATTAATCCTGACATATTCTAAGACATAGTAATATCTCTCACTTCCGTGTCTCAAAAGGAATAACCTCTAATCTAAATATGTGCATCATAACTCCTTAAATTAACTCTTAGCGACTTTCTTAGAGAATCATTCCCATATTCCGTGCAGAGATTCTATAAACTTGGACGAGTAAAGATTATATTACTCGGAAGTAACGTTTGAAATAACTTTCCACGAAACCGCTTGTATATTCAAATACAAATTCTATTTTCTCTCAGAAATCAGATTTTATATACTGGGGAAGAGAACACGAATAGAGTTACCTTCCAGGCGAATTCTCTAAACTTTTACAAGGACGTCTCTCTCTTCCGTTATGTACTGCTTGCAAGACTTTTCAGGACATGTCCCCAGAATACAGATATACAGAATTACAGAATACAGAATGTTGTTCGTTACTGCTCTAGCAACTTCTTCCCCTCACAAAACAGAATCAAAATACATAATCCATAATTTCATATTTTCGAAAACTCAGATTCATAAGTCTCAAATTATCATAACAAAATTGCTTTCGGGTATTTAATATACCCAGATAAATTGCTTGCATAATATACTCGAGTTTCTAGTAACTTGGCATAAATCAACCTTTTATAAAATTAATTTGCTAAATCCCTTTCAATTACGGACTTTAAAGAAAATATAGTCCAAGCATATCAAAATTGAAGCTTACATCTTGTTTGGACCCCTGATCTGGTCCAACAGTGTTATGCAAAGCCCACCTAAAAGATCTGATCTGTATGCTCCCAAGGGGCCCATCAGCTTAGACAGAAAACAACTTCACCATAAAAGGGAGACAACTTTCCTACGAGACATGGATGCTCCCTAATAGGGTTTCCGTCCGGGAAATCCCCAACATTATAAAAGCGACAGAAGTCCAATCAATGAACAGGTATTCAATTCTCACCTAACAAAACCAGAGCATCTCTCTAGAAGCTGTTCACTCTCTCTCTCTACCTCAATCTCAACCGACTTGAGCGTCGGAGGGGCTTTCCGGGAACACCCCGGGCTAGGTTTCTTTGTTTTGCAGGACCTCGGTTGACAAGACTCGGGATTATACTCCAACTCGGGATTTTAACCTCTCTAAACACTCAACTCTTTTGACTAGTTTCTAGGCAGAAACAGTTTGGCGCCGTCTGTGGGGACACTACATCTCAAAGCTACGTACCGAGAGTAACATGGCACCCGAAGGAAAACAACCCGAGCTTCAGTACCTTCACAACCAACCCCGATTCGGTCCCGGCAACCACAATGTGCTTGGTCGAGTCACTAGCCATTGACGATGAGGGATCTACCCCTCGTAACGAGGAACACAATGGTCCCCGGGGAACAATACCATGCTGATCAAACCCCCATCACCATGGCGGACATAGAAAGAATAACTCGGCGGTTGAATGCAAACATGCAACGCAGCTTGCGGGAGCTCATAGCGGGAATCCCCCAACTAAACCGGGGGATACCTCGTGAGTTGACCCAAGGAGAGGCTGCAACCCGGGGGTGATCCAAACACTCACGTCCCTAACCGGGACGGCAACGAGTGGGAGGGGAAAGGCCCCGACGAGACAACTCCCGTAGGACACCCAACTCGGATGCCGGCGAATCATCGAAGAGAATCGTAGGCGTCGGGTGGAGCGGGACGCTCGGAACTTACTTAATGACAAAAGGAGAGCCAACCGGGAGAAGACTCGCCAGGAAGAGCAAGCTCAATCCCGGGACTCCTAGACGGGGGAGGGGAAGTATCCCCCTCGGGTCCAAGAAGACCGGGACGGAAGGGGAAGGAGACTCGGGACCTCCACGAAACAAAAAGTCCCATCTTGATCAACAGGGGGTATTGAACTTCATGACGCCCTTCAGTCGGGGAGATCATGGAAGTCCCTAACCTCGATAAAGTCAAGGTCCCTCGGATTGAGCAAGTACTCGGGAAATAAGCGACCCCAGACGATCACATGGCCGCCTATAAGGCCCGGATGAGTGTACAAACAGGGGTGTGAAGCGGCGTGGTGCCGTTACTTCCCGACTACCCTCAAGGGCCTAGCACTCAGCTGGTTTTCGGGCTCTCCCCGGCATTATCACGAACTTTTACGTGTTGGAAGCGTTATTCCACCAACATTTCATTGCTTAGGGCGTCGGCACAAAAAGACAAGCATCCCACGATGTCAATCAAGCGGCGGGAACATGAAAGCTTGGCCGATTACATCAAGCGCTTCAATGAGGAATCCCTCAAGATCTCGACCTTCAAGATGGGGTAGCCTTCACCGCCTTGATGTCGGGACTACGGCCCAGCAAGTTCGGATGGTCCCCGGCCGAGAATGAAGTCACAACATTCACCGAGGCCATGAGTCGGGCCCCGGAAATTCATTCGAGGCCTCGGATATTTGCAAGCTTGTTGTGGAGAAGTCGAGGAAAAGAAAGGAAGAAACCCCCTACCGGGAATCCAACAAAAGCACTAAAAGCAACCAGCAACTCCTCCCGAGAACTACGGATAATGGGAATGACCCCCGCTTCAACAGAAATCGGCGTGAGATCTACCTAGATCTGAAACACAAGTCGGTATTGCCCATCCCTCCCCCTATAAGGACCTCAAAGGAAAGAAGGGATCAGCGACTGTGGTGTGAATATCACCGAGAATGTGGGCACACCACTAAAGATTGTCGGGAATTGAAGAAGGCCTTGGATCACATGGCTGATCAAGGAAAGTTGAACAGATACATCAAGCACTCTCGGGAAGAGAAAGGAAAGGAGAAGGAAGGAAAAAATGACAGTGACAACACCGACGGGTATGTCGGGGTAATAGCAGGGGGGACATGCCTCGGGTGGCCTAACCGGTCGAGCCCGCAAAGCTCACCTGCATGCAATGAAGCAACAAGTCTTGGAAATTGAGCCCACGAGGGCGGGATGCCCCGTTATGACGTTTGGGGAGCCTGACCGGCACTTGCACACCCCCCATGACGACCCTCTCGTCATAGAAATGAAAATTGCCAACTCTAGGGTCAAGAGGATATTGGTCGACAGTGGTTCTTCAGCGGACATCATCACGCTAGAATGCTTACAGAAGCTGAAATATACCGAGAAGGACGTAACCCCGACCGATCCGCCCGCCGATAAGCTTCGGGGGAGCATCCGTATACCCCCTCGGGTTCGTAAAGTTGGGTTGTGAGACTCGGGGAAAGAGGCAAGGGAAGAAGCCTACCAGTCGACTTTCGGTAGTCGATACCCCACTTCCTTATAACGCCATCATGGGCGGGCCACTATGAACAAGATAAAGGCTGACCATCTCGGTATACCAACTACTCTTGCAATATGAGACTGACGAGGGTCAAGTCGGGAAGATATATGGAGATCAACAAGCCGGCCGGGAGTGTTACACAAACAGTTTTAAAACACCAACTTCAGAAGAAAGACCAAGGAAGAGAAAGAGGGAAGATCCCGCCGAAACCCCGACTGGCCTCGGGGTCTACCTATCAGAAAACCCAAAACTATACGAACGACCCCAACCAGTCGAAGAAGATGAAGAAGTAATGCTTGACGAAGGCCTCGGGAAAGGGGTAAGGATCGGCAAAACCTTAGTCCCGAGGTCGGGAGAAACTCATCAACACACCTTGCGTGAGTACAAGGACGTGTTTGCCTACTCCGCCTCGGACATGCGGGGCTGGATCCCAAGTTCGCATCACATGAGCTAAACATTAAGGAGGGATTCCGTCCAATAAGCGAAGCTCGGACATCAAGGGCCCGAGAGAAACGCAGCAGCAGCAGTAAGAGGTCAAGAAGTGCTAGAGGCGGGTATCATTGAAGAATGCCAATACACCGAGTGGTTGGCCAATGTTGTTCTAGTTAAAAAAGCTAATGGAGCTTGGCGCATGTGCGTCGACTTCATCGATCCGAACAAGGCATGTCCTAAAGATAATCACCCACTCTGCCAAAGATTGATAGGTGGGTCGATTCAACGACGGGTCACGAGTTGCTCGGCCTTCATGGATGCCAACGCGGGATATCACCGGATCCCGATGGCGGAAAAGGACCGAATACATACGACATTCGTTCACGGCCCAAGGCGTATACTTGCTACAAGATGATGCCCTTCGGGCTAAAGAACGCAGGGCTACTTACCAACGAACAATCAACAAGGTCTTTGAGGAGCAACTCGGGAAGAACATTGAGGTCTCACGTAGACGATATGATCGTCAAGAGCAAAAAGGCGATTGATCACGTCGGGGATTTGGCGTAAACGCCGAACACCCTACGACGCCACAAAGCATGAAGTTAAATCCCAAGAAGTGTGTATTCGGGGTCGAGGGGGAAATGCCTCGGGTTCTTAGTAGATGAAAGAGGAATTGAGGCTAACCCCGACAAGATCAACGCAGATGTTAAACATGTCCTCACCTAGGAATGTGAGGGAAGTTCAAAGGCTAACAGGGTGCCTAGCAATATTGGGCCGCTTCTTGTCCCGCTCTCGACAAAGAGCTTGTTATTCTTCGTAGCGCCGAAAAGGAAGGAGTTTGATTGGGACAACGAGGCCGAACAGGCATTCCAATGCCTAAAACAACACCTAGCAACGTTGCCCAAACTCATATCACCCTTGCTAGGGAGAAGCACTCTACATATACCTCTCGGTATCGAGTACGCCCCTCGGTGCGGTACTCGTAGCGGAAAAGAGAGGGTACTCGGCCCTCGTGTACTTCATCGCCCATGCTTATAGAGGAGCGGAAGCAAGATACAGCCAGATTGAGAAGATGGTTTTCGCGCTGGTCATGGCGAGTAGGAAGTTGAAGCCATATTTTCAGGCGCATCCCATCAAGGTCCTAACCGGACAACCCATCAGAAAAGTAATTGAAAGCAGGAATCATTCAACTCGGATGACCGAGTGGGCAGACCAGTTGGCGGACTTCGGATTGGAATATGAGCCCCGAAGAGCAATCAAGGCACAAGCGCTGGCCGACTTCATCAGTGAATGCAGCTCCCGACCCCCGGACCTGGAAGAAAGGGAGTCGTGGGAGTTGCAGGTGGATGGGTCAGCTTCAAAAGTAGGCAGTGGAGCCGGGCTTGTGATCATTCCTTCAGTCGGGGATAAGATGGAGTACGCGGTGAAGTTCGACTTTTTGGCCTCCAATAACGAGGCCGAATACGAAGCTCTAATCTTAGGCCTCCAAATCGCATCAATGCGGGAGCCCCCGGGCAATCCAAAGAAAATCGGATTCACAACTCATAGTCGGACGAGTCTCCGGGGAGTACGAGGCCAAGGGAGGACAACATGAGGATGTACCTCAATAAAACCCGGAGCTCATCAAAAGTCTGTCCTCATTCAAAATACAGCACCTCCCGAGGTCGGAGAACCAAGCAAGCCGATGCCTTGGCCCGCACGGCAAGCTCAATGAAAGGTTGACTCCTCGAACCATCATATGGGAGGTCCTAAACCAACCAAGCATCAACTCGTTGCAGATACACACCATCAACAGGACGGGCACGTGGATGGAAGAGATTATCGGGTACCTAAAGGACGGGTTATTACCTTTGGATGAGAAAGAGGCTGATAGCCTAAAAAGGAAGGCGGGGTGGTTCATCTGGCAGGAGGGCCACTTGTACAAAAAATCTTATACCCACCCCCTACTCAAGTGCGTAACTCCTTTTGAAGGGAACTACATCCTCCGAGAGATTCATGAAGGAGCATGCAGCGACCACCAAGGGCCCGGACTATAGGCCGGGAAAGCTTTAAGGGCCAGGATACTACTGGCCCTCTTTGAAGCATGACGCCGCCGAACCGGTAAAGAAATGCCCCAATTGCCAAATTCATGGGGACATCCCTCGGGCTCCTACTAACCCCTAACCACCATTCAAGTTTGTCTTACCCTTCGATAAATGGGGGATGGACCTTATAGGCCCGTTCCCAGCAGCCTCGGGCGAGAGAAGGTTCCTCCTAGTAGCCATCGACTACTTCACCAAATGGGTCGAGGCCGAACCACTAGCTTGATAACACAAGCGGGTGCGGAACTTCATCCGGAGGAACATCATCACCCGTTTCGGGATCCCAAGAACGCTCATATCGGACAACGGGAGACAATTCAACAGCAGGCCAACCGGGACTATTGTTCCAGTTCGGGATTCAAACACGGTTTTTGGCACGTCTCCGACCCCGGACCAACGGCCAGGCGAGGCAGCAAACAAAGTGGTGCTTGAATGGGATCAAGAAGTCCTTTGGAAGGAGCAAAAGGGTCATGGGTCGATGATCTCCGGGTGTGCTCATCGGTCAAAGAACAACGGTGAAAGAAGCAACAGGCAACTCACCCTTCGGCTTAGTCACATGGAAGTGATCTTTGTTCTTCCGGTCGAGGTCGGGATACCTTCTCCAAGGATGACCTTCTACGAGCATGACAAGAACGAAGAAGAGAAAAAGTCGAGCTAGATCTACTACCTGAATCTCGGGGTAATGCGCTACTCAAGTCAATCCGCAACAAGCAAAGGGTAACCAGGCAATTCAACCTCAGGGTGAAAGCTAGGCCAATTCATGTAGGTGATTGGGTGGTTAGGAAGGTCGAAGCCACAGGGTTGACACACCTGAAAGGCAAGCTAGGGCCTAAGTGGGATGGGCCTTACAAGGTTACGGAAGTAATCAAGCCGGGAACATACCGACTCGAGTCATCCGAAGGCACCCCACTGGCCCGACCTTGGAATGCTGACAATCTGAAGAAATATTACATTTAGAACTATGCCACTTGAGATTCACTTTGTAAACCACAACTCGGGGCAACCATTTGTACCCTATTAGAGTTGGCGGAAGTTTGGGAACTCGGCCACACTTGAGCCTACAGTTCATTTTGTAGACCACAACTCGGGGCATCCATTTATACCCTATTAGAGTTGGCGGGATTTTGGGAACTTGGCCACACTTGAGCCTACAGTTCATTTTGTTGAGACACAACTCGGGGCAGTAAGTTGTACCCCATAGTTGACAGTCTCGAGAATATGAATGAAAGCACTTATTCCGTAACAGTTGCATCTTAACAAAATAAACATTCGGGAAATCGAAAATAAATTCGTATGTTACTTGGAACTACATTACTCATTAAGATAGAAAAGTACAACCAAAAGGTCCCGGGAACAAAACTCCCAAGGGCCCAAAAATCCAAGTACAAGATTAAAGAAACAGAACTAAGCAGCCAAATCCTTGATGGGGAGGCATCGGTGCTACCCGTCCCGTCTTCCTCATCGAGCTCTTACCGAAGCCGGACCCTACGGGTTATCGGCCTCACCGGAGTCGGAGCCGCAGAGCTCGGGGGCGCTCCAGCGGTTGTAGAGGTCGAAGAGTAGGCAAACCGAAGCTGCTAACATGAGGTTGGGATCTGAAGCCGGGGTAACAGGAGAGGCCTTAGCTTTGGCCGTATCTTCCTTACGGTCCTCTCGCAATACTGACGGTCGAAGTCGGCTTCAACGTCATCCCGAGTTTAGAGCGAGTCGGGGCCAGCAAGGATCTCTTTGAGGCGCTCCTTTGTCTCCCCTAACCGCCATACGGTAGGAGTTGGTGGCCATTTTACCCGAAAGGCCAACCCCTCGGGAGACCTCTTCCATTCCTGCGTAAATTCTCTTTGCACCTTCTCTAGCTTAGCCTTGGCTTTCTTGAGCTATGCTTAGAAGACTTGGCCTTCCATTGCGCCTCGGCCCAGTGAAGCTTAGCGTCCTCCAAGCTCTTACGGCGGTGTTACGCTCAATTATGGCGGCCTCCGGAGGTCCGGACCTGCTGTTTAGAATCCTTTAAGGCCTTATGGTCTGCAAGGGCTTTCCTAGCCTCCTCGAAGGTGGCCTTCTGACCCTCCAACTCGGTGTTCAGTTGGAGGATCTTAGCCTCCTGATCTGCAACCTTCTTCTTCAAGCACCCCACCTCCTTGGTTAGGTCTACCACGCTCTCCTCAAATTGAGCCCGACGGTTGATCACCGAGGTCATCCAGGATAGTGGTGCATAGAAGTGACAGGGTTAGTCTACGGGGAAAAGCAAGAAACACCTAAATAGAGGAGTCGGGGGAGTGTACCTCCAGCCAGGGATTCATAGAAGGCATTGACCTCCCCATGCCCAAGCGCAAGCAGTGCCTCATCATCGGCATCGGTATAGACCGCCTCGACGGCATTCTTAACCCGGGCCGGCTTCGCGGCTTGGTAAGAGCCGTAAAAGGCATTTGGACCCAGACTGATCGGCTCGGGATTTTTTTAGAAAGAGGTTCATCATGGACCTCGGTATTGTCCATTTGGAGGTCCTCCGCTCTCCTCTTACTTCCTGTGGACACACCCGAGGAGGCCTTCTCAGATGCGATCTTTTCAAGAGCAAGGGCCTTCTCGGTATCCGTCTTTAGCTTGCGAGAACGGACATGAGGCTTCTTAGGCTTCTTGGAATCCGTGTCCTGAAAAGAATAAAAAGTAAATACAAGTCGGGACGCCACAAGAAAGCAAAGCAGTGACTTCACTCACCTTAGGAGGCGGGGGATTAACATGGTCTCCCCCGTCCAACTCATCCAAAAGCTTGGCGGCTAATGCCGCCTTGTTCACATACCTCTCAGCCATCACGGGATCCAATCGTTGTCGGGCAACAGCTGAAATAAGACAAACGTCAACACTTTAGCATAAAAGTAAAAGGCACACTGGATTAAGGGAAATTACCCTTGTCACAGCTAGAACTCAAGCCAGCTGCTGCCAGGAACATTTCATTCCGCATCTCGTGACGGGTTGGTAGCCAGTTCTGAGGCACATAAGTGAGAGCCCCAGTCAATGTTCTCCGGGTGGTGGAAAGATATATCCCCACTACCGCTTCCTCCCGAGACATCTCGGGAACCGTTTGATTCAACCGAAAGCGAGGCCCCTCCTCAGGAGGAAGGATAGGGATTCCCCATTCACCACTCGTGTAAACATGGTAGAACATACGTCTAAATCCTTTTTGGTTTGAAGGGGGATCGCGGACGACTTTATAGCCCGCTCTACACTGAAAGCGGAACCACCCAGGGCCATGGAGATCAGCGGGGCCTAGCATAAGGGTGAAAATGTTGCGCCACAAGCGCAAACTTCGGGATAACACCGAGAAGATCACAAACGAAATAAAACCATTTACGGTCAGCCAACTGTTAGGAAGAAGATTAGTCAATGTCAGTTGATAGGCGTTCACAAGGTCCCTAATGAAAGGATGCAAGGGGAACCTCAGACCCATCTGCATACTCTGATGATACACCGACACACATCCCACAGGCGGGATCATCACCGAGTCAGTATGTTTGGCTCGAATAACAAAATAGGGATCTTGAATCCAAAATTTGGTGGCCACATACTTGGCGTTTCTCTCCATATATTTCATGAAGGTCGCCTCCGGGTAGTAGGTATGAGGGCCGCCCTCGGGGGTCTAAAGGAGGGTAGTCTTGACTGACGTAGTCGGTGCTTCTTAACCTCTTCGGATCTTGTGACAACCCCGTCGAAATAAGACGGTCAAGGTAGCTGGTGCTACATGGTCTATGGGCTAAAGAAACCTCCCAAGGACTTGGAACTACCCCCTCATCCTCCTCACTCGGCGAATCCAGGGGCTAGGTAAAGGAACCGCCTCGGGAATGGTTAACGGATCCTCACACGGGACTCGGGTGCTAACCAGGAATCCGTCAACCCCACGAATCTCTTCCGAAAGTTTAGGAGAAGCGGGGACATTCGGACCAGACTCGGGATCCATCCTATGGACGTCTATTTCAATAATCAAAGGAAATACGATAGTGCGTGAAGGAAGAGCGTACCTTCTCGGGAACTCTTGGTCTCGGGAATGTAATAGGCACGGGTACTCACGGACTCGGGGCTTGGAACCAACTAGGGAGAAATTTAGAGAGAGAAAGGAGAGAGAGATTGAGGAAATCCGCAAATGATTGAAAGTACGGAAAAATTATTCTCTTCCTCCTCTATATACATCCCCCCTCCGTGTCCGCACCACGACAACCTCTGGACCACTCTAAATGGGCTTCAAAAGATTGGGCCAACAATGAGAAAGGCCCATGGGTAAGGCTTTAAACCAAAACCCCAATTTTCTACGGGTATAAAGTCAAACAGTCAAACGGTCAACGGTCAACAGTCAACGGTCAACAGTCAGCGGTCTATGACCAATTACTCAAACACGACCGAAAATCACCCAACTCGGGATCCCTAGGAAGGGCTCATTAGCCCCCGAGTTGGTGCATCACCCTTCTTCACCCTGCCAGGGTGCCCAATACTTAGCCAAAGAATGGCTAAGCACCTCAACCCCCAACTCGGGATCCTCATAGGAAGGGCTCATTAGCCCCGGAGTTGGTGCATACCCGCCTCGGCCATGCCAGGGGCTCAAGCCTTAGCCAAAACATGGTTAAGTACCTACACCACCAACTCGGGATCCCTAGGAAGGGCTCATTAGCCCCCGAGTTGGTGCATCACCCTTCTTCGCCTTGCCAGGGTGCCCAATACTTAGCCAAAGAATGGCTAAGCACCTCAACCCCCAACTCGGGATCCTCATAGGAAGGGCTCATTAGTCCCCCGAGTTGGTGCATCGCCCACCTCGGCCATGCCAGGGAGCTCAGCACTTAGCCAAAACATGGCTAAGTACCTATACTACCAACTCGGGGTCCCTCCAAGGGAGGGCTCATTAGCCCCCGAGTTGGTGCATACCCTTCTCGGCATTGTCAGGGGGCTCGACACTTAGCCAAATGGCTAAGTACCCCAACACCCACCTCGGGATTCCATGGGAATGCTCATTTGCACCCGAGTTGATGCATACCCTTCTCGGCATTGTCGGGGGGCTCGACACTTAGCCAAATGGCTAAGTACCCCAACACCCACCTCGGGATTCCATGGGAATTCTCATTTGCACCCGAGTTGGTGCATCGCCCACCTCGGCCATGCCAGGGGGCTCAGCACCTAGCCAAAAAACGGCTAAGTACCTCCGTTACCAACTCGGGGTCCCCCCAAGGGAGGGCTCATTAGCCCCCGAGCTGGTGCATTCCCACCTCGGCCATGCCAGGGGGCTCAGCACTTAGCCAAAACATGGCTAAGTACCTATGCTACCAACTCGGGGTCCCCCCAAGGGAGGGCTCATTAGCCCCCGAGTTGGTGCATTCCCACCTCGGCCATGCCAGGGGGCTCAGCACTTGGCCAAAACATGGCTAAGTACCTATGCTACCAACTCGGGGTCCCCCCAAGGGAGGGCTCATTAGCCCCCGAGTTGGTGCATTCCCACCTCGGCCATGCCAGGGGGCTCAGCACTTAGCCAAAACATGGCTAAGTACCTATGCTACCAACTCGGGGCTCCCCCAAGGGAGGGCTCATTAGCCCCCGAGTTGGTGCATACCCACCTCGGCCATGCCAGGGGGCTCAACACTTAGCCAAAAACGGCTAAGTACCTCCGTTACCTAACTCGGGGTCCCCTCCGAGGAGGGCTCATTAGCCCCCGAGTTGGTGCATACCCTTCTCGGTATTGTCAGGGGGCTCAACACTTAGCCAAATGGCTAAGTACCCCAACACCCACCTCGGGATTCCATGGGAATGCTCATTTGCACCCGAGTTGGTCCCTACCCAACTCGGTCTGTGGCATCAAGACGGCTTCGATCGAGTCGGGGTTGGCATTCAACACGGGTCGTAAGTCACCGGCGTTCTTGGGATTTTGTACGAAGCTCGGTTTTGATGAACACTCCCGAGTCGGGAACCATTCGAGGAAAGAGGAACACACTCGGGGTCAGTCTAAGCACCACAGCAGCGAAGACCAAGCCCGAATTCGTACTCAGAGCATGCATGCTCTCGGGACGCGGTCATCTACCAATACGCACATGGGGCTCTTAGCTCAGAATCGAATCGAGATTTGTACCCAGTCGGGGCTTCAGGGGTGCAAAGAATGGCACACTCGGGGGTCGCAGGGGCATCAAAGCAATGCCAAACCGAGTCGGGGTTTGCGCTCACCCCGGAGACCGCAAACGACCGGTCGAGCAACGGGACTTCTCGGGGGTGCATGCGGAGCCCAGGGCCCGGGCACCGAGTCGGGGCTCGGCGAGGAAGGAGCACCATAGCTAAAGCTTGGCCGGCACCACCTCGGGGAAGTAGGCACCACCTCGGGACTTGCACGGGGCTCGGGGAATTCACGAAGTCTCCCTCCTCGTGATCAATATACTTCGAAAAAGTTCGGGCGTTGCCCCTAACCCCCACCCGGGCGAGACCCCGTGCTTGGTTAATCCTAGCGCCACACGGCTGACTCGAGGCATCATTCAACGAACATCGGCAAAAACATTATTGTTCCGCCAACCAACCGCACTGAAAATCAAGGATCTCACTCCGATTACTTGGCGTGGGGCTAATTGTTTGGACCCCTGATCTGGTCCAACAGTGTTATGCAAAGCCCACCTAAAAGATCTGATCTGTATGCTCCCAAGGGGCCCATCAGCTTAGACAGAAAACAACTTCACCATAAAAGGGAGACAACTTTCCTACGAGACATGGATGCTCCCCAATAGGGTTTCTGTCCGGGGAAATCCCCAACATTATAAAAGCAGCAAGTCCAATCAATGAACAGGTATTCAATTCTCACCTAACAAAACCAGAGCATCTCTCTCTAGAACTGTTCACTCTCTCTCTCTACCTCAATCTCAACTGACTTGAGCGTCGGAGGGGCTTTCCCGGGAACACCCCCGGGCTAGGTTTCTTTGTTTTGCAGGACCTCGGTTGACAAGACTCGGGATTATACTCCAACTCGGGATTTTAACCTCTCTAAACACTCAACTCTTTTGACTAGTTTCTAGGCAGAAACAGTTTCTCAATAACTTTTTATCAATCACAATTTACTCGAATTCCCAATAACTTGGAGTATAAATGACTCTTCGTATCCCCTAAACGCTTAAAAATACAAATTTTAGTGGAGATATAGCCATGTCCCATAACGTTCTCAATCATTCAAAAGTAGAGCTCACCAATCATATCAGACTTACTGAATTACTCCTTTGAGTTTATCATAATTATCTTTATAATAACAGACACACTCAAAAACTCTAAATGGTATAACTCACCCTTTAATAATACACAATCACGATACGACTTACTGTACAATACTACTTCTAATAATCCCCCTCCATAAAGTTCATAATTGCATTTTCCAAAATCTCTATACAACTCTTTACTTCAGAGGCCGCTCAACAAAATAATATTCTTGAAATCTCATTAACTGAAAGTAAACTATAACATTAAAACTCCATAAATTTGAAACCGTATTAGATCGTATCTCATTAGAGACTTATATCGAATTCCACAAAATTTAGCTGATCATCTATAGCATAGTTGTACGAGATCGCTCAATTCAAAACCCACACTTATAATAACATTGAGGAATATATATCGAGAACATTTCCTTAAATGTTCACAATCGGACACCCATAACTTTTATATAATAACTTAAAACTCAAGTCACTGAATAACTTATACTACTAAGCCTCATAGACTTAAATATACTTAAATTCGAAGACAAGATTGACTTAATATGACATAAGTTGATTACTTCAAAATATTCGATTAAACTAAATTTCATAGTAAGAACTTATAAGGCATATCTCAAACCAGAATTGGAAAGTCAATGATCCTTATATAACCGAAACACCTGACTTTGGCGTGAAATCATATTCTCACGAAGTCAAACAACTTAGATATGAGAATCACATTTTCAACAACACTGAATTTATAAAACCACAACAAATTTAAGTCAGAAAACTAATTTTTATTTGACAACTCATGAGATTCATACAGTTTGCAATTGTAGAAACATAATTGAGCTCACAAGGTGGAAGGACAATGTGTACCTTTTCCGATCTCCGAATTCTACCTCTGTTCCATATTGAGTCTTGGTTCGTCCAACATTCTTGAGCTCCACACATCAATATCCATAACCATATCATCAACAACAATAAGAATCAGAATCCCCTCATGGATCTTTATACTTGGAAACTAGTCTAACTCATCCTTTCTATTATATTCTCATTCACGAATCTCACTTAATTGCCATTTGTGGAACAG
Source organism: Beta corolliflora (assembly GCA_947648045.1). Taxonomy (NCBI): domain Eukaryota; kingdom Viridiplantae; phylum Streptophyta; class Magnoliopsida; order Caryophyllales; family Amaranthaceae; genus Beta; species Beta corolliflora. The sequence continues at coordinate 138,346 of CANSZD010004296.1, forward strand.
ATAGTCATTAACATGTCTCCCATAAACTATAACTCCAATTATTTTAACTTAACGATCATCCTCAATCCAATAACAAGAATTATCAACCGATTTCATTACAATTCAGATAAAGAAATTGACTTGCTCATACTTTCGAAACCCTTTTCATGAACTAACGACAAATCCTTATACACAAACCATCTCACTAATCGAACTCACATTATTCCACCAGATACTAATCAACACGAGCTAACTCTAATTTACCCAATTTCACAAAATTACAACTCTTAATGTAAAAATGAAAATCATAGTTAAACCGAATTCATAGAAACATAACTTATAAACTAACTTGAGAAAAATCAAATCTTGGATGACAACCTTCAAACAAGGAGGAAAGAACTACCACAACCTGATTTTGCTAATCAATAACAAGTTTGAGAACTGAATTTATTAATGAAATCAAACAATAATATCCATATCATTAGAGAAAGATGAGGACTTGAATTATACCTCCAAGAATTAGAATTGGTTTACTTTTGAAGTAGATAGAAATCAACACCAACGACCATGACAACATCGACCCACAACTCTCTGGAGCATCAGTTCACAGCGGCCACAAACTCGGCGGTGCCGACAACACAATGGTAGAATGGCGAAGCAAGGAGGGAAGGGAAAATAAAGCAGAAACACCGAGGTGACAGAACCACCAGCAACCGGCAACATGCATCACTGAACGACAACAACGTCAAGACCAACAGTGGTGGTGAGAGCACCGACAGTTGCGCATCTCGTAGCGACACCACAGATGAAGAGGAGAGAGACTAAACGAGAAGGAGGATGCGAGAGAAAGAGAAATGAGTTTGGGGTTCCAAAAGCTCTTCATCCCTTTGGGTAATATGACTTGAAAAGATTTATAAAAGGACAATTTGAAGATTATAGATTTCTCTAGAAATCTAATGAAGCCACGAGAAGAAGAAACACAGAGGAAAGAAGGTTCATTTTTTTATAATCAAATAAAATTTAGGAAAAATTGATAAAGGCGGTCCCAATTATGACCGGTCCGCCATAAAAGGTCCCAACTATGGACTATTCCACAGCAGGCCCAACTATTACTTCAGTTTGACACGCGTGGGCTATGTGCACTGGTAACCGGATGTCTAAGTTGGTAAATATTTACCATTTTTTTATTTCTTTCTCTGTTACAATCTCCCTCCAAATTTTCATTCTCAACCAATTCACTGACAACGGCCATTACTACTCCCCCTGTACCAAATGGCTGTCTGAATTCTTCCCCATTGATTCAAATTTTTCATCTTTTCTTCCTTCAATCACGCGCTTGCTCTCACTTAGTCCGACTCATCTTCTTCTTTTCTATTGGTGAAAATCTTCTGCGAGGGTTGAATTGCAGTTTGCGAAGTTGTTGTTGCCATTTTTGGGGAATTCACAATCTGGGTAAGTCTTCTTTTGAATAATTGTTGCATTTTGGTAAAAATAAAATACTTGCTGCTGCCCTGAATTTATTTGCGTTTTTGGTCCTTCAAATTCTTGAATTTTTGTAGTTTGATGAACATTGGTAAAAAGTAGGTTTTTTTCGATTCTAGGGTTTAGGGTAAATGTTGTGCTTGTTAATTGAATGTTTTGTGCTTGTTAGCTGGTTTTCTTTGTGTTAAGTTGAACTTTGAAGTTGAAATATTTCTTGCTTCAGGAATTAGGTGTTAATGGATGTAATAGTGACTTTGCGTTTTCATCATGGAGGGTCGTTTAGGAAGAATAAGTTGGGTTCTTTAGAGTATGTTGATGGGGGAATTAGGACCTTCCCGATTGACCCCGATGAACTCATGCTTGGTGGTATTTGGTTGAATTGGTGAAAAAAATGTGGGGGGTACAATGCAAGTGGACGAAATATACTACTTCTTGCCCGGGTAAGAAGCTTCAAAATGGTTTACTTAGAGTGTACAATGATCAGGAGGTGTTGGAGATGGGTGCAATAGCCATAAAAGAGAGATGTGTTGATCTTTTTGTGAAACATTGTGTTGATGAGCCTGAAGTAATATCATTTCTTGAAGGAACTGGCCGGCCCAATGAGAGGAGGACCGTAAATGAGGAGGGGACTGAAAAGGGGAGCCAAAGGAAAGGGACATTTAAAAGGGAGAGTCAAAGGAGGGTGGAAATGGGGAGCCAAAGGAAAGTGGGAGTAAATCGGTTAGGCGACCCAAGGAAAGTGGGAGTAAATCAGTGGGTTGAGTGAAACCGGGAAAAGCCCATGGTCCCCCCCAAAAAAATTGACCCCACGTAGAAAAAGGGACAAACCCTAAGACTAGGGTCCCACCACCCCCACTTAGATTCGGCCCTAGAAAGTTGGGACAAAAAACAACATCGGTTAGTCCTCCCCTAGAAGACCCCGAAGTCTTATTGATTCCCCCTACCGACTTTTATGCCAAAACACCAACAATCCCCAACTAACCCTTCGCACAACCAACCCCACCCGAGTCCTTCACAAACATCACTACCAATTCCACCCCCCACTTCACAAACATCACAACCAATTCCACCCTCCACTTCACAAACATCACAACCAATTCCACCCTCCACTTCACAAACAAAAAACCAATCCCACCACCTACTTCACAAACAAGATGAACCAATTCCAACCCAACCCAACATAGCAGCCTAGTGACTTCTTTGAGTGGTATGACAACAGACCCGAGAGTCCTATCCCTTATGATGAGCTATTTGCAGATGATGAAGAAGACGAAAGTGGTGGATCAGATGGTTTGTATGAACCAGTTAGTGATGAAGATGATGTTGACTTAGATACTCTAGGGTTAAAGGAGGAGGTGCTTGATGTCGATGTGGAATTGAGGGATGGTGAGGATAATACCATACCCGATCCGGAACATGAACTAGGAGAGAGTACGATGATGAATTGAGAGAAGCTAGAGAAAGGGTGAAGGGTGCAATGTGCAAGTTATTTGAACTTGCACAACAATTCGCAAAAGGAAGCACGAGAGGGTAAAGGTGTGGGATCTACTTCTCTCGAGGCCCGATCCGGGACACACTTCAAATGCTGCGTAAAACTAACATCTCGTGTTAGTGATTATGAAAATAGTGATGAAGATGAATTGACACCGGGAGATAGTGGAGAAGAAGATTTGAGTGGGAGAATTAGAAGACAAAGGAGGGTTATAGTGAGTGAACACACTGACTTCACCAGATTTGAGTGGAAGGTTGGTTTTAGGTTTCCCAACAGAGAAGCCTTTAGACAATCAGTTGCTAAGTATGCTGTTGTGCAAGGTAAAAATCTAGCATTTGTATCTAGCAACAAAAATAGGCAACAAAGAATGGAGGTTAAATGTTGCACTAGTTGTCCTTTTAGGTTGTATGGTTCATGGGATAGTAGGAGAGCTAGTTTTGTCCTTAAATCTGTGGATGGAGCTCACACTTGCACAAGGGACATGGAAAGAAATAGACAATTGAAGTCTACATGGATGGCTAGGCGGTTTCTTGAAATTTTCAAAACCGAGGCCACATTGGCACGAAAAGAGATAATGGAAACAAGTTAGGAGGGCCTTTAGGGTGATCATTATGAAAGACCTTGCTTACAAGGTCAAGTACCATGCTCATAGGATGTTGCATGGGTCCATGAGAGAGCATTACATGAAATTGGGAAGGTACATTGCAGCTCTCAAAGATGGAGATCAAGATACTGAAATCACATTGGTGACAAATCCAATCCAGAGGGGTCCAACACCAGTTTTCCAAAGACTGTTTGTGTGCTTTGATGGCATAAGGAGGGGATGGATGGAAGGTCATAGGAAATTACTTTGCATTGATTCCTGTTTTCTAAAAACATTCCTTGGAGGGCAACTCCTTGCTGCAATAGGTAGGGATGGAAACGAGCGAGATGTTTCCGTTGCTCAAGGCAGTGGTAGAAGGAGAAAATAATGACTCCTGGAGCTGGTTTATTGCTGAGTTGCAGAGAAGCTTGAATTTGGGGGATGGCTTAGGGTTGGCACTGATATCAGATGAGCATCAGGTGAGGTATTTGTACATTGTTCTATTTTTTTTCATATATTGGATCACTTAGCCGCATTATTAATTGTGTATATGTTTTGCTTTCATGTGTAGTCTATTTTAGCTTCGTTGGTGAGTTGTTGCCTAGTCTTGAGCACGAGCACCGTGCCGAACACATTTTTGCACACTGGCACAAGGATTATAAAGGTGATGAGATGAAGATGATCTTTTGGAAGGCTGCAAAGGCGTACAACATGGTTGAGTACAATGAGGCTTTGGAGGAGATGGGGGCTCAAAATCCAGCTGCTGTTGAGGCTTTCAGGAGCTACAACCCAAAAGTGTTCTGCAGAGCATATATGGATACTAGCACTAAGGTTGATGTCATTGTGAATAATCTAGCAGAGACATTCAATGGGTACATCATTCAAGCAAGAATAAAACACCTCATCTACATGCTTGAAGAAATCAGAACTGCCCTAATGCAGAGGCTAGTCCTAAAAAAACAAGACATGGAGAAGAATGTTTCTGAAGTCTGCCCCAGGGTACAGGCTAAACTGGAGAAAGCCAAAGAACAAGCTGCCATGTGTAACCCAATTCCTTCCACTGCAACTGTCTTTCAGGTGAGCCATCAAATGGACACTTATTGTGTTGACCTTGATGCCAGGTCATGCAACTGTAGAAAATGGGATTTGACTGGCATCCCTTGCTGCCATGCAATTGCTTGTCTATTCTTGTACCATTACAAAGCAGAGGACTTTGTTTCAGATTGGTACAAGAGAGACACCTACCTAAAGAGTTACAACAACTCTATCCCTCCCTGTGTTGGTGAGAGGCACTGGCCAAAGGTTGATGCTCCACTGCAGCCACCACCAATCAAAGTAGGGCCAGGGAGGCCAAGGAAGAACAGAAAAAAGGACCCTCATGAAAACCCCAAAAAACCTGGGAGGCTAACAAAACATGGGGTCCAAATGCACTGTAGCGTATGCAAGTCTGCCAGCCACAATAAAAGGAAATGTCCTAACAAGGACAGTGCATCTGCACCTCCTCCAAAAAGGCAAAACACTGCCACATCTGAAACTGCAGTCCCAACTCCTGGCCCATCCACACAACAGGCTGATGTAAGTGCCCAGCCAACACAAATAGGAAGAAATGGGAGGGCAATAAGAGGAGGTAGAGGTGGGAGAGGCTCAAGAGGTGGGGGAAATTATGTGGGAGGCAGAGGTGCTGCAAATGCAGGGAGGGGATCAGGAACATCAGATGGCAGCAGAGGCAGAGGTTCAAGAAGGGGAGGAGGTTCTAGGGGAGGAAGAGGTTCTAGGGGAGGAAGAGGTGTTGACAAAGGCAAGGGAAAAGCTCAGGTGCCCCATGGTGTTGGAGTGTTTCAGAGTTCTGATGGAACAACTTATGTAAATGTAAGGAACTTCACTTCAGTTGCTTTGCATTTTTTTTGTGTTTTGTTATTGGTTTAATCTTTATTTCTTTCCTACATAGGGAAGACAACAGACAGAAGGTGCACAAAGTTCAACATCATACACTGCTCTTGGATTGGGAAGTCAGGCATCAACATCCAATTTCCCTTGATGGCATTTGTTGTTAATTTTCCCTTGATGGCATCAACAGTTTATGGTTGGTTGTTTTGTTGGATTGTAATGTAAACAATTCAGGGTTGGTAGATCTTTGGATTGTAATGTAAACAGTATAGAGTTGGTTATTTATGTACTAACTTATAAAAAGCCATTGTGGGTTTTTGCTACACTATTAAATCTAGTTTCTACTTAACAAATTTCTTACATTTTGAGATTTTGGACATTTAATTTGGACTTACAGTTTATCAAAACAAAGGCCAATACTATTTCATTCATTGATTGCAAAATACAGCCCTAAGCTCTGCACATATGCAAGAGCAACCAACATCCTAACAACATTACTAACACTACTAACACTACTAACACTACTAACATCTGCCCTTAGTTCATCAATATACCAACAATGATAAACACCATCCATGATAATCCTAAGGCAACTACTGCATACTTCTCCCCCTTTGCATTCTTCACCTCTTCAACTCGAGTTTTAAGCATTTCAGTCCTCATTTCAAGCATTGCCTCTTCCATTTTTTGCTTCTTCAATTTCAGCTTCTTAAACTTCTCCTCAACTACCTTAAATTGCATCTCCATTCGATACATGTGTAAACCGCTCCATTAACCGGGTTTGCAAATGCGCACACTCTTTGCATGACTTATCCCCATCTTCAATCTCCCATTTAAAGAAACCACATTCAGATTGTCCCTGAATTGACAACCAACAAACAAGGTGTTTAAACCACAAAAACCCTAATTGAAAAGCAAATTAATTGACCAAATTCAGAGGCAGTAACAAATTATTTTAGCAAAATAAGTGCAGTTCTAATAAGTGCAGTTCTAAAGGGAAAAAAAATTAAACTCACTGGCCACATAGAACACCCATAAAACCTTATCCCAAAATTCACCCCTCTGCGTGCAGTTCTAATTACAGCAGGGATGTTGTGGTCGCAGTTGTAAGGAACATCACCTGAATTTGTTCTTGAATTGATGGACCTAGACCCACCTGAAGCTTGCGCTGCCATTTAGAGAAGAAACAAAATGGAAGATTTTTGGAGAAGAAGAACTAAAATGGAAGATTTTTCGAGAAGAACTAAAATGGAAAAACAAGGGAGATGGGGGTTTTAAATAACCAAACACGTGCAACAACGGTAATAATCACGTGATGGTTTCTACCGGTTTCTACCGGTGAGTTACCTACAAGGCCCACGTGTGTCAAACTGAAGTAATAGTTGGGCCTGCTGTGGAATAGTCCATAGTTGGGACCTTTTATGGCGGACCGGTCATAGTTGGGACCGCCTTTATCAATTTTTCCTAAAATTTAATACTCACTTATAACTAAATACCACTCAATTTATATTTTAGAAATAAAATAAAATATTTAAGTAACCAAAATTATTTCTAAAAAAAAACAAACTCACATTTCTCAAAATAATACCATATATAAATCATCAGATAATCAAAGCTAATGAAGCATAACTAAGTTTTAATTAAGCTGGTTAAGATACTTGGGCTGTTACAATGTGAAGCATAACTAAGTTTTAATTAAGCTGGTTAAGATATCTTGGGTTTATACTAATCTGTCATTGAGTTGCCTTCTGCATAAGACACTTTTTTTTTTCGGTGAAATAAGGAATGCAATTAAATAACGTTAAACATAGAGTTATTACAATCCGAGATGTATGTATTTATACAAAAATTAGGGGGGTTGGGAAAGGCCCTAAGTTTATTCATACAAGCATCTAAACCTCGAGCTTCCTTTGCCAGACGATCCGCGAGCTGGTTATCTTCCCTCTTAACATGCTCGATCTTCACTCCATCAAGCCTTTGACATAGCTCCTTGCATTCAAGGATTAACGGAGTAATGGTGCACCAATGGTTAGTAGGATGGCAAAGTAAGCCCACTGCCACCTGGTTATCGGAACATATCAAGCAAGCTGCAATATTTCTCTGAATACACATAATCAAACCCTCTCTAATGCCTAACAATTCAGCCATAAGGCTGCTGCTAGCATACGTGCATTTGACGAAGCCATGAATCCACTTACCTCTGGCATTTCGCAGTACTCCTCCCAGGCCGGTGGGTTTGTGCTTGATACGCTCAAGTTATACGATGTTTTTGCGTTATTTTGGGTGCACTTTGCTAAGGGTTTGATTGTAATTGTTAACATTCGTGTTTTATTTAGCCCTTAGCGGAACTTCGGAGCTTTGCGAGATAATTTGTGTTAACGTCATGTATTCCGAGCTTTCAAGATGAAATGGATTTGAATGATGTTTGATTGAAGTTGTCTTTGGAGAGCTTGGGAGATTTGGCATCGGAGCATAATGGGCAATCATCGGAAGCTCTAAGCACCAAGCATGCGCGTAACTTCGACCACCTACACAGCTTACGTCAACCCAGCGAGCCAGCGTCATCACCAACCAAGCACAGCAGCTTCGCACGCCAGCCATCGCACAACAGCTCGCACGCCTGCCCAGCAGCCTAGCATCGCCCAGCATCGCACGCCTGCCCAGCAGCAGCAGGCTCGCGACTCGCGAGGACTGTCGCACCTCGCGACCCCCTGCACCTCTCGACTCGCGATGCCTGTCGCGGCTCGCGATGCTCTTGCCCAGCCAAATCATGCGGGATGGCAGAGTCCCCTTCGCGACTCGCGATCAGTTGCGCGACTCGCGACGCTTAAGTCGGCTTGGGGCCACGATTTTGTGCGGGGTTTAAAAGCCTCCTAAAACCTAACTTTTGGGGAGACGAAGAGGAGGACGAAGAGGAGAGCTGAAATGTAGACCTTGGAGTGGCAAGCTTGAGGGGAGAGAGAGGATACTCCTCTCCTCATCCTTCCTTCTTCATGATTCTCTTTTCATCTTTCCTTCTTCATTTCTCTTTGTTCTTCATTTCTTAGTTTTTGTTCTTCATTTCCTAGTTTTAGTTTTCATTTCTTAGTTTAGTTTTTAGGGATTTCAATTATGGATTTGGTTTTTGTTATCGGATTGTAGCTTGAACTGTTCTTGGATCAATTAACATGAAGCTTCAACCGTTATTGTGAGATCTTTCCTCTCTTTCTCTTTTCCTTGATTATGATTCAATTTCTATGCTTGTGATTTATGATTATTGCATAATTATGCTAGGAACGTTACTAGTTTGATTGTGTAATTAATCTAATGCTAGATTTAAGAGTAGAATCGGATTGTTTTATTCTTTTATCATTTGGTAGCAAACTAGGGAGTAACTCAGATGCAGATCTTCTCGGTTATTTCTTAGGGAAATTGAATAAACTGTTGAATGTTTATCGCATGTATGACATTAGCAGGTCTATTGGTTCTCTGTGTTTATTGCTGCTATTGGATTGAACTTAGACGCAGATCGGACTAGGTTATCCTTTAGTTAGGGTTTTATAGTCACGCTGATCGTGCTATTCAACTAAGAATAAGGAGAACGCGAGATTAATTCTCAACAATAGATAATTATGGAAATAATTAGAGTGGAGGTTCAAGGATCGATAATGAATTGAAGTGGATGTTAATCGGATTCAAGATCTTCCCATATTGATTTCTCATTTTGTTTATATGCTAGTTAGTTTTAGTTTGTTAGTAAATCAACTTGAAACCCCCCTTTTTGTAATTATTATTAGGTTTCTCGGCCCTTAGCTTAATCTAGGTTTCGAATCACGCTGAGTACTAAACTCGTCCCTGTTTCCCTGTGGATACGACCCCTACTTCCACTATACTACCTTAGTGTAGAAGAGAGTAAGAGAAATTTTATCTTTGGCCGGGTGCAGTGCACGACGACACATCCGCGCCCGCCCAAATTTTGGCGCCGTTGCCGGGGAAACGGTGTTACTTGTTTGTATTTAGCGTGATTTTTGGATGGTATTGCTTGTGCTCTTTGTTTTTGGTTGGCCACTCATATAAAGAATTCCCTTTTTGTTTGAGTTTCTAGTTTTCATCTTCCATTGAGCTCTATGTATTTCACTTTCGTATTTTGGACAAGAAGCATGGAACTTGTTGCTTTAACTCTCTTGGGAATGGTTGATTGACTCATACTCTATATCTTGGTTATTGTCTAGCTTTAAATATTGATATTAATGGTCATGACTTGGATTAGCTAGGAGTACTACTAGTTGATGTTTGTTGTTGACTTAATGCTAGGTTTTGGATATAATCTGATGTTATATGCTCAACCATGATGTAGTAAGCTAGGCACTAACAATGCATTGCAAGAGTCCTTCTCAATCAATTTTGCAGGTATTTGAAGTGGTGATTGACATGGAACCACCATTGTCACACATGGAGCACAATCCCACTGATTGAGCTTAAGGTACTAAGTCGAGCTAACGACTTTAAACAACAACGCTTCTCGGGAGGCAACCCGAGACCCTTCTTATTTTCTTTCTTTTCCTTTATTTCTTATCAAATTTCCACCACCACAATAAATTTTCTTCCACCCACTCACCACCCACTCAAAAGAACCACAACAAATCTTAATCCACTTTGAGCCCAAGTCCACAAAAGAAAACCCGTTGGGAGGAGTTCAATAGCTAGGAGTTGGTAACACTAGAGGAGTGAGATTGTTGTATCTTTTCGATCTCTTGAGCGAGGTGTCAATCTCAAAAATTTAAAACTTTTGAATTTGCCATTTGTTTGAGTGATTTGAGGGAGAGGGTTGTGAGTTGAGTTAGGAGATTTGAGTTGGTGTTGTTAAGAAGTTTGAGTTTGACGGATTGCTTTTCATGAGTTTTGAGCATTCGATCTTCGATTTACCCGATTTTCAAATTTCCCCCTATTTTCAGTATATTTTTTCTTTTAATTGTCGACACATTGAGGACAATGTGTAGTTTAAGTAGGGGGGAGGGTATTCTCATTCTCATGTATCTATGTTGTATATATTACTTTCAATTTGAAAAAAAAATGAAAATGAAAAAAAAATGAAAAAGAATAAAAAAAAAGTGATGAAATGAAACCCGCTGAGTTGAAAACCCACAAGGGTGGGCGACTCGAGCAAAAATTGGGGCCCGGATAGGTTGAAAACCCGAAAGGGCAACCTATGCAAAAAAGTGGCTTATATTGAGCGGGTAAGATGGTGAGGTGCAACCAAAAAGAAATGTGTGAAGCTAGGATGAAAACCCGAAAGGGCTCCTAGGCAAAATGAGAGATTAAGAGAGAATTATATACTTTGAAAACTCATTTGCCGGAGACGGTGTCATAAGGTGGAAAGCGTTTTCGGGTTGGGTTAGTGAATTCATCCTTTGTTTTGTGAAGATCTATTTATTTTGGCTTTCGCATTCTTTTGGTTGATTGTTTGTTTTTGGGAGTAAGCATGGAATTTATCCCTTTTTGTCTTTGTTCCATGGCTTGCTATTTTAAGTTAGTTGTTGTAGTAGTAGGTCATCTTTTGAGGTTTGGGAGAGCTGATACTTTAGTGTGTTGTGGTGGCATTTTGATTCTTGTTGGTGTTGTTGGTTAAACTTGTTGGCGTTCTTTGGTTATTATTGTTGTCGCGTCTTTGTATATTTCGGGTGAGCTTGAATCTAAGTGTGGGGGAATCATCATCCCTTACGTTTAGGTTTTGAGCGTATTTTGTTAAGATGTGATGATGATGATGTAGTTGATGGGGAGTGTAGGTTGGTTTCGATAGCTTGGGCGATGATTTAATTGGTATTTCTCATTTTTGAGTTTACTCGAGGTCGAGTAAAGTTCAAGTGTGGGGGTATTTGATACGCTCAAGTTATACGATGTTTTTACGTTATTTTGGGTGCACTTTGCTAAGGGTTTGATTGTAATTGTTAACATTCGTGTTTTATTTAGCCCTTAGCGGAAGTTCGGAGCTTTGCGAGATAATTTGTGTTAACGTCATGTATTCCGAGCTTTCAAGATGAAATGGATTTGAATGATGTTTGATTGAAGTTGTCTTTGGAGAGCTTGGGAGATTTGGCATCGGAGCATAATGGGCAATCATCGGAAGCTCTAAGCACCAAGCATGCGCGTAACTTCGACCACCTACACAGCTCACGTCAACCCAGCGAGCCAGCGTCATCACCAACCAAGCACAGCAGCTTCGCACGCCCAGCCATCGCACAGCAGCTCGCACGCCGCCAGCCGGCCTAGCATCGCCCAGCATCGCACGCCTGCCCAGCAGCAGCAGGCTCGCGACTCGCGAGGACTGTCGCACCTCGCGACCCCCTGCACCTCGCGACTCGCGATGCCTGTCGCGGCTCGCGATGCTCTTGCCCAGCCAAATCATGCGGGATGGCAGAGTCCCCTTCGCGACTCGCGATCAGTTGCACGACTCGCGACGCTTAAGTCGGCTTGGGGCCACGATTTTGTGCGGGGTTTAAAAGCCTCCTAAAACCTAACTTTTGGGGAGACGAAGAGGAGGACGAAGAGGAGAGCTGAAATGTAGACCTTGGAGTGGCAAGCTTGAGGGGAGAGAGGATACTCCTCTCCTCATCCTTCCTTCTTCATGATTCTCTTTTCATCTTTCCTTCTTCATTTCTCTTTGTTCTTCATTTCTTAGTTTTTGTTCTTCATTTCCTAGTTTTAGTTTTCATTTCTTAGTTTAGTTTTTAGGGATTTCAATTATGGATTTGGTTTTTGCTATCGGATTGTAGCTTGAACTGTTCTTGGATCAATTAACATGAAGCTTCAACCGTTATTGTGAGATCTTTCCTCTCTTTCTCTTTTCCTTGATTATGATTCAATTTCTATGCTTGTGATTTATGATTATTGCATAATTATGCTAGGAACGTTACTAGTTTGATTGTGTAATTAATCTAATGCTAGATTTAAGAATAGAATCGGATTGTTTTATTCTTTTATCATTTGGTAGCAAACTAGGGAGTAACTCAGATGCAGATCTTCTCGGTTATTTCTTAGGGAAATTGAATAAACTGTTGAATGTTTATCGCGTGTATGACATTAGCAGGTCTATTGGTTCTCTGTGTTTATTGCTGCTATTGGATTGAACTTAGACGCAGATCGGACTAGGTTATCCTTTAGTTAGGGTTTTATAGTCACGCTGATCGTGCTATTCAACTAAGAATAAGGAGAACGCGAGATTAATTCTCAACAATAGATAATTATGGAAATAATTAGAGTGGAGGTTCAAGGATCGATAATGAATTGAAGTGGATGTTAATCGGATTCAAGATCTTCCCATATTGATTTCTCATTTTGTTTATATGCTAGTTAGTTTTAGTTTGTTAGTAAATCAACTTGAAACCCCCCTTTTTGTAATCATTATTAGGTTTCTCGGCCCTTAGCTTAATCTAGGTTTCGAATCACGCTGAGTACTAAACTCGTCCCTGTTTCCCTGTGGATACGACCCCTACTTCCACTATACTACCTTAGTGTAGAAGAGAGTAGGAGAAATTTTATCTTTGGCCGGGTGCGGTGCACGACGACACATCCGCGCCCGCCCAGTGCTCCTCCACAAACGAAGCATCAGTGTGAAAAATAAGGGAGTATCTAGGCTGTGTAGGAGAAGGGGAAGGGAGTGTGATACTAGTTTGGTGGGGTGAGTTTAAGTAGACAAGATATTTCAAATCCCAAGCTTGTTTTTTGGCCAATAGAATTATAGATTCCATCTTCCTAGGTTCATGATTAAATATGAAATTATTCCTAGACTTCCATAATTCAAAACACAAATACGGGAAAAGAATGCACCACTCTAAACCTTGCACTAATTGGGAATTAGTAAGATTTTTTTGGACCCAATCCGGGAATGGACCATTACGGAGTTGCGGGGGAGAAATATTCGACCAAACCTGATCTGAGGTCAGGCACTCACGTAAGACATGGTTGGTATCTTCTCTCATATGGGTACAACACTCACAAACCGGAGACACAACGATATTACGAATTGAGAGGAGTAGATTATGAGGGAGTCTATCTCTCCATGCTAACCATAGAAAGAAGCGGATTTTGGGGAGCGTTTGGGCTTTTCAAATCCAATTTACATTGGTGAGGTTATGAGGCAGGTTAGTTAGCCCTGCTTTGTAGGCACTAGCTATCGTGAAACCTTTGTGAGAGACAAAATGTGATGATATAGTGTCAGGGTCTTTGGACAAGTTTGGGATAGGTCTAATTGCTTGGATACGATCTCGAATAGTATTTGGGATGTGGTCAGGGAGGATGGAGAGGTTCCAATGACCATTCATGGTAAGGTGGGCCAACCGAAGGTTCCCCTCGTGTTTGTTCAACGGTCCACAAAAGGTCGAGCGTAGGGTACAGGAGCCCAACCACCTGTCTTCCCAAAGGTTGATGGTCATACCATCCCCGATAATCCACGCACTATTTTCTTGTAACATTGCCCACCCTTTACCAACACTTTTCCATAGAGGTGAGCCATTTTTGAACTTTGTTATGTGCGTTTGGTGAATATATTTTGAGAAAACACAGGTCTTAGCAAGATTATCAGGGCCATGAGCAAGTTTCCAACCTAGTTTGGCCATAGCCGCGACATTCAAGGCCCTTTGACTCCTAATTCCCATCCCCCCATTCTCCTTGGGTAGGAAAGTGTCCTCCCTAGCAACTAGGTGCAGTTTCTTCTTCCCTTCCTCCTCCCCCCAAAGGAAATTACTACAGATTTCGTCAATATCAGTTAGTGTGGAGGTTGGGAGGAATGTAGCTTGCATATAGTAGCTAGGTATTGTTGCCAGAGTGGATTGGATGAGGCAAAGCCTTCCTGCTTTTGAGAGGTAATTGGTTTTCCATTTTGCCAGTTTTTTCCTGACCTTTTCCACCAAGAATTGCATTTGGGTTCTATTAGGTCTCTTATGGGACAACGGAAGGTCTAAGTACAATCGTAGGTCTTTACTTTCGGTCACTCCTAAGGTTTGCTGGAACAGAGATCTCATCTCAATAATAAAGTTGGTCACATTTACGGTGCATTCTCTTCACCTGAATAACCCTTAAATTAACTGAATTTATCTGAACTGAACTGAACTTATTGGACCCGATTGGACCCGATTTAACTTATTGGACCTCGATTGAACCCGATTGAAACTTATTGGACCCGATTGAAACTTATTGACCTTATTGGAACTTATTAGACCTGATTGGACATGATTGAAACTTATTAGACCTTATCGAACCTGATTAAAACTTATGTACCTTATTTGACAAAAAATTTGATGAGTAATAACATAAATATTACCCCTATAATAAATAATATCCCTCAAAATTTATTATGACATAATAATTGTTAAAATTTATCCTTCAAAAAAATAGTAATTATTAATTATCTCTTATGATTAACATTTTAACAAAAAAATACTATTTATATGCTTGCTTATATACAACTTTTAAGTTTCACCACTAATATATCTAATAGTCTTGCTTTGATTTCATAAAGCACTAGTAGGAAATCAATTAATAACATTTATATCTTTCATCGTTATTAGTAACGAAAACATGTTATCTCTAGTTATTTAAAGACGAATTACAAAATATTATAATTTTGATGATTATTATTGTTAACCTTATTTGACCATGATTATAATATTTTTTAATAATAACATAATCAACTAATAGTAATATGAATAATAAAAAATAGGAGTAAATAATAGTGCAAATATAATACTATATAATCATAGTGGTACTTTAATTAAAAAATTTAATAATAACATAATCAACTAATAGTAATATTAATAATAAAATAATAGACAATAATACAGATATAATACTATATAACAATCATAGTGGTACTTTAATTAAAATTTTAATTTAAATTCATTTATCATTGACTATTTGGACCTTATTGGAACTTATTGGACCTTATTACACCTTATTGGAACTTATTACACCTGATTGGAACTTATTGGATTTTATGGGACCTGATTGGAGCTTATTGACCTGATTGGACCTGATTGAAACTTATATGAACTGAACTGAACTGAACTGATTGGACCTGAAACTTAATTTTTTAAGGTGAAAAGAACGCACCCTAAGATTGAAGGTTCGACAACATCAATGTAACTAAAATAATTACAAAGACTAGCAAAACACTAATTATAATATGCTATACCAAACACATAATGACCACATCAATAATTTTACGGTTTTTTCACCATATACCCCTGACTAATTTTTTTTTGCACCGTATACCCTTGCAAGTTTCCAAATTCACCATATACCCCCCACGTTTCAAAAAATACATCAACATGCCATTTTGACTAACCGGTGTTAGACTTCCGTTAGTCATTAACCCCTAATCCCCCTCTAACCCTAATTAACTAACCTAAATTAAACCCTAACCCTAATCTAATACACTTTGGGCTCTAACCCTAACCACCTCTCCCCCACCCCTTACCCCCCACCGCCACATCACCCCCTCACCACCACCACCTCCTCACCACCACCCCCTCCCCCTTCTCCAAGTGACCCTCCCTCCCCTTCCCCCCGACACCCCCTCCGCCTCCCCCACCACCACCTCCCTCCCCTTCTCTCCCAGCCCCCCTTCCACCCTCCCCCGCAGCCCCTCTTCCTTCTTCCATCGTCGCGCATCCCCCCTCCCCTTCCCCGTCGTCGCGCTGCCCCCCCCCTTCCCCGTGCCGTCGCGCAGCCCCTTCCCCGCCGGTCGCGTAGCCCTCCCCCACCACCCCCGATGCCCCCATCCCCCTCCCCGCATCCCGCGGCCGCCTCCCCCTCCCCCTCCTCCGAAGCTCGTGATCCCCCTCACCCTCCCACGCATCCCCATAATTTTCGAACCCGGAATTTTCGAACCCATAATTTTGCGAACCTAGAATTTTCGAACCCGCATTTGAAGAATCCAATTTTCGAACCCAGATTTGAAGAATCCGAATTTTCGAACCTAGATTTTCGAACCCGGATGCGTAGGGAGGGGGCTCCGGGATGCGTTGGAGGGGAAGGGATGGGGTCACGGGGATGCGTGGGGGGGCCTCGGCTGCGGAGCTCGGTGAAGGGGAGGGGGGTGGGGGTTGCGGGATCCGGGAGAGGGAGAGGGGGAGGCGGCTCGGGGATGCGAGGGAGGGGAGGGGTAGGGGGCCTGGGGGTGGTGAGGGAGGGAGGGATGGGGTGGGGTGGGAGGAGGGGGTGGGGTTGGGTGGTTAGGGTTAAGGTATTAGATTAGGGGTTAGGGTTAGGGGTTAGGTTTAGGTTAGTTAATTAGGTTTAGAGGGGGTTTAATGGTTAATGACTAACGGAAGTCTAACACCGTTAGTCATTAAGGGTAAATGGATGTATTTTTTAAAACGTCAAGGGTATATGGTGAATTTGGAAACTTGCGAGGGTATACGGTGCAAAAAAAAATTAGTCAGGGGTATATGGTGAAAAAACCCATAATTTTATAATACCCAAACGTAAAACAAATTCTCGCCATTTTAATTTTGCTTATTTTTAAGAAAAATTAAATAAAAGAAGTTCCAAAAAAAAGGTTAATTCAGAAAAAGTTTAGAAAAAAAATAAGAAAAAACTTAGTTGAAATAAGAAAAGTTAAGGAAAAATAACTAATGTTAACGAAACATAAGAGAAAGTTATATCAGTTTTGGGTTGTCCCTTATCAATTTACCCACTTCTTTCTTTTTGTATTATTATCTTTACCTTCTCAATTTACTTTTCTCGGCCTACAACATTAATTTCAATATAATGTGGCAATTAATTAATGCTTTCTCTTTCTTTTTATGATCCATTGATCCACATAGATATTTCTTCTAAAACTTTGTGCCTGAATAAGTGGGTAAACTAATAAAAACCAGATGATATATAAGAAAAGTTCAAAAAAATAAACGGTTTTTTCACCATATACCCCCGACAAATTGGAAAATTCACCATATACCCTCAATGTTTCAGTAATTCACCATATACCCCTAAGTTTTCAAAAGCGTGCACCATGTGTACTTTTGCTAACGGATGTTAACTCACCGTTAGTTTTATTTACGATTTTGCCACCATTATCCCCTAACCCTAACTCTAACCCCTAACCCTAACCCTAATGCCTAAATAACCTAACCCCCCAAACCCGGCCCGGCCCCACCCCCCACCACCACCCCACCCCTTGCCGGACCCCCACCCCTCCCCCGCCATCCCCTTGCGGCCCATCACCCCATCCCCTCCCCCCCCCCCCTACCACTCCTCGTCGATTTCCTGCCCTCCCCACCCCTACCGCTCCCTGGTCGATTTCCCGCCCTCTCCCTCCCCCACCCCGACCCTCTCCCCGTCGATTACCCGCCTAAACCCTCCCCCTTCCCCTGCCGAATCTGGGTAGAATCCCCAACCCATAACAAAAATGGGAGCCAACAACGACCCAACAACGAACCCGGCGAGAACTCGACGATTCCACCGGCGAAATCAAACTCGACCTCCTCCCCTCCTCTCTGTTTTCGCCGCCCAAAACAACCCCCTCCCCTCTCGTTTCGAATTTCCGGGCTACGAGGGAGGGGGAGTTTTCGATTTTCGTGGGGATTTTGACGGTGAACGAAGAGGGGGTAAGGGATTTCGACGGTGAACGAAGAGGGGGGTGGGGGATTTTGACGGTGAACGAAGAGGGGGTAGGGGATTTCAATGGTGAACGAAGAGGGTGTGGGGGAGGGGGGAGGGGAGGGGGAGATCGACGAGGGAAGGGGAAGGGGGAGATCGACGGGGGAAGGGGAAGGGGGGCTGCGGTGGTGGACTGGAGGGAGGAGGGGGTGGGGCGGGTGGGTTAGGGTTTGGGGGAGGGGGAGGATGGGTTAGGGTTTAGGATTAGGGTTATAATTAGGGTTAGGGTTAGGTTTAGGGTATTAGGATTTTAGGGTTAGTGGTTAATGGTGGCAAAATCGTAAATAAAGCTAACGGTGAGTTAACGGCAGTTAGCAAAAGGGTATATGGTGAACGTTTTCGAAAACGCAGGGGTATATGGTGAATTTTTGAAACATTGAGGGTATATGGTGAATTTCTTAATTTGAAAGGGGTATATGGTGAAATAACCGAAAAATAAAATAAGATAAGCTAAGCAAAATAAGGAGCGAGAAAGTCCCTTCACATCGGACCCAGGATTTTCGTTTTGGGGCATCAATTACTTTTGACATTGGTAATTTAGAGTTGCAGAATAGGCAATTTACGAAAATGGCTCAACAAAAAAATAGTAGATAATTTTTTCAAATATTTGGGATGTCAAGTGCCATAGGCCCATAGTAGTTCCTCCACACTGCCACAGTGGCATAGTGCCATCACCTGGGCCAAAGTAAACACCTATGCAAATCAATAAATCATGACCATTTGTTTTGTTACATTGCGAATTTGGCGCATTCAAACTTGTACTGCTTTGTAGTACACCCCACGTTTTCTTAAATCAACCAGTTGCTCTGTTTGTACTACCACAAGTTCACAATAGGTACTGCAATTCACAAATCTTTTCTTTTGAAATCAATAATAAGAATCCATTTGCAAAGTATTAAGCTATAAAATGGGAACTCGAAAATACAACAATACTCTTAACTCTTGTAAGCAAATGTTATCATGCACGAAAATAACTTTATTGGATGTGTCTCAATGTAATTTTTTTTTTTTAAAATGAGTATTTTTATATCAATAATTAGTTAAATTTATTAATGATCATAATTATCCGTTGGTGCAGTGAACATAAAAATAATTGTTGCAATTAAGAGATCACAAATGAAAATGTGAATTGGACTTGATCAGGTATTTGGTATATACTTATATGTAAGACTTCTGGTTAAATGATTACACTAGATTACTATAGAACTTTTCCATAAACCTAAACCTTTGGTTGATGATAATTGATTATGCTACATATCCAACAATGGTTACAGTCACTTACAGACTACAATCCACATACAAGTAACAAAACCAAATTTTAAACAAACTTTTGAGTACAATATCTTGAATTCTATAACCTAAAAGTCCTAACCTAACTAAAATCTAGTAGAATATGAATCATTTGTTGTGTACAGTATTTACATTAGACGGAAAAAAAATTTACATAGAAAAGCAACTTGTTCTTGTCTTAAGTAAGAATTTAACAGATGGGGCAGATTTAACAGAGTAAGATACTCCCTCCCATTTCCTATGAGCAGATGGCCTAGGAAGATTCTCAGGCACAATACTCTCCAAGGAATTAATATTCCAAGGTGGGCAACTTCTTTTGTCACTCCATCTTGCAACCCCTCTTTTGTTATTGTTGTCTTGTAATTGAGATTCCATTGTAATTAGTTCACTAGCCATTGAATAATTCCCATTGATGTTGCTTACATATTCCCCCACTTCTAGACCAATTATTATGGTTGTTGCAATTGCCAATAATTGTGTGTTCCTCCGTGAACATGGTTTCTCATTAGCTTTCCTAATCAAATAAGAAAAAGCAATTAGCTAATAGAATTTGGAGGTGATAAAATGATGGGACGGACCGACGGGTTTGAGTCGGGCGTAACAAATTTAAAAAAAAACCATTATAACGGACATGAAAATAATTTGAGTTGTGCACAGATCCAACCCAAATTTAGGCCTGAATGCCCAAACCCGCGTTTATTTTGGATCGGGCCATGAGCTGTGATCAACTTTAGATGAGAAAATAAGAAAATTATTTGAACTAAAGTAATGATTTTACAAATTTACCCAAGAAATGAGCCATTATTTATCATTATATGTTACATGTCATAATTACCTTGGAAGATTATTTGTCTTTGTGCGCAAGGAGGGTGATGAAGTAGGATGGATTGATGAACTTGGAGTTGGAGGTAATGGCTTGATGCAGCAACAAGTTGATATATTCATCTCTTTTGCAGCCTTTTCTAACTTTAATGATGTGAAGTAAGAAGCGAAGGAAAGGGGGAAGTTTGTTCTATATATAGGCGATTGAAAGGTACTGCGAGGAAGCCAGGAAGGTGGTTGTACTTCTACTTGTATGCAGTACTCCCAAGACTCAAGAGGATGTATGTTGTACTTTTAGCCACTAGGCTAAAAAACTAGGAAAAATGGATGAGAACACCCCCAACTTTACAGCGTCCGCTTTTAATATCTCCAATTATGAGTTATTCCTGTATAATCCCAACTATTGGGGGAGGTGCCAGCAAATGCACCTGAGATGAGCTTGTAACCTTGTTAGCAGGTAATTTTTTTATTTTTATTTCTCTTTTATTTTTATTTTCAATTTCTACTCCCACCCACCACCATTTCGGCCACCCTCTCCCCCTTCCTCTTCCTCCCCCATTCCCGCAACCCCTCCTCACCACCACGAGATCTCACCCACCACCACTTCATCCACCCTCCCCCATTCCCTCAACCCTCCTCACCACCCCCTCCCGATTCTGTCATCCCCTACCTACCCTTCCCCTTCATCTTGCAGAAAACAAACGGCATCTTTTTATCGGCCATAACCATCCGAGCCGCGGGCAAGTTAACGACGGTTTCCATCAACTCCAACCATGTCCTCCTCTTAAATCTCCTCCAACTCCAACCCTCAACTCGGTGATTTTGGACTCGGTAGGCATAGAGCGAAGAGCCAAACATCAACCTTCGAACCCTTGACCCATCGACTACGATTTTCATCCACCCTCAACTCGCTTTTTTTAAAAAAAAAAACTCCAGATTTGTTCGAATGGCGGTGGTGTTGGAGGCTTTGGGTTCGAATCAAGGTGGTCCAAATAAGGGAGGTTCGAATGCTTCTAGGTTCGAATAGGGGTGTTTGTGGTTCCGGGTTCAAAATGGGGGTGGTTGTGGTGGGACGGTGGTTCTCGATTCGAAATGGGGGTGGTTTTGGTCCCTTGGTGGTGTCGTTGGTGGAGGCGGTAGTGGATTCGAAATGGGGGCGATGGTAAAGGGGTAGGTTTGAAATGGGAAAATGGTGGTGGAGGGGTGGTTAGGGATGGCGATAGGTGGTTCTAGGTTTGAAATGGAGAAAGTGGTGGTGGAGGGGTTGTTAGGGGTGGTAAAGGGATGGTCTTAGTGGGGAAATAGGTGGTGGAGGGGTGGTTAGGGGTGGCAGTGGGTAGTAGTGGGGGTGAGGAGGTGGGTCGGTTACTAGTTAGGAGTGGCAAACGGGTGGGGGAAGGGTGGGATTAAAAAATGCAAAAATAAAATAATAAATGATAATAAGCCAATGAAAGCATGACACGTAGCCATTTCTTGGTTAAATAGGTTTCTTTTAGGTCACAACGCATTTGTGGCAGGACTACCGATAGTTGGGATTATACGGGAATAACCCATAGTTGGGGGGTATTAAAAGCGGACGCTTCCAAAATTGGGGTATTCTCATCCATTTTTCCAAACAACTAAATATTGGGGTATCGTATTACAAATGATAACTTCATGCATCTCCCATGTCAAAATATTGTTTTTGTTAGGAAGGAGGGAGGCTTGTATGAAAAAGCGATACATATTCAATAATTCAAGGATTTTTTAAGCTACAATAATACAAACTTTTACCCGTTCTCTCGCAATAATACAAACTTTTGATTATTTTTACAAATACAAACTTTTGCCCAAAATTCCTCCAGGTAGAGGCGATGTGACCTTTAACTCCGTAAAAGCGGTAAAAAAAATATAAAAACTCAAAATCTCTTTCTCTCCTCCCTCCCCCTACCAACTGAAACCCCACCACGAAACCCTTGGACTCTCCCCCTCCCCCCTCCTCCTCCTCCCCCCCCCCTAACCACCGGCAACACCACGTCTCCCCTCCTCCACCCCGGAAAACACCCCTTGCTCCCCCTCCCCTACCCCAGAAAACACCACGTCTCTCTTCCCCCACCCCGAAAACCACCCCCACCACTCGTTCACCCCGAAAACCACCCCCTCCACTCCTTCACCCGGGAAAACCACCAAACCCAGCCACCTTACCCCGAAAACCACCAATCCCCGCCACCCCAACCTCGAAAACCACCCCTCCACTCCCTCACCCCGAAATACACAAAATCCACCACTAACCACCATGAACCCCACCCACCAAATCCTATCAACACCACACTCACCACCACGAACCCCAAATCACCCACAACATAAAAACCCCAAACCACCCCAATAAACCGCCAAAGCAAAAACACCACCACCATTTTTTTCTAGGTGGGGATTTCGGGGGTGGGCGGTGTGTAATGGGTAGGGGTGCGATTTGGGTATGTGAGGGGTTTTTGGGTGTTGTTGTGGCTATTTATAGGTGGGTGAGAGGTTGTTTCGAGGGTGGAGGGAGCCGATTCGACTGGGTGAGGTGCGATTTTGGTGTTGGTGGTGGTCAAAGGGTAGGTGGTAGTGGTGGGGGCGGCATCCGTCCGGGGGAAGGGGCGGCTAGCTGTCAAGGGAAAAGGGCAGTGGAGGTGGTGGGGGTGGGGTTAGGGGTGGGCAAGGGAGAAAGACAGTGGAGGGGGAGAAGGATAGAAGAATGAAATGAAAAAAATGGAGGAAGAAGAAGTAAGTGCCACGTAAGCAATTTACCCGCACCAACAAGCAGTACTAATTGGTAAATGCCTACTTTGGAGGAATTTTGGGCAAAAATTTGTATTATTTAAAAATAATAAAAAGTTTGTAATATTGCAAGAGAACGGGCAAAAGTTTGTATTATTCTAGTTAAAAGAGTCCATAATTCAATTATTCATTAGCTATTTATTACTTATTCTGTTTCTTTTTACTTGCAAAAGTTCTATTCACAAACTCTACTTAATTTATCTTTGATGATTAATAGTTAAGGAAAAACATATTCATATGGGATCTTGATAGATTCGTCTCAATGTATATTTTCCAAATATCAATAAGTAGATATAATAATAGTTGAAGTTATGCATTAACAAGCGTGAAAGTCAAATGGTTGCAAGTAAATAGAAACATAGGAAGTATTATATAGCGAAGTAGATTAGACTTAAATTTTATTTGATTGACATATAAAGACATGAGAAGTTGCACTTCTTATGATTAACCAAATAAGATCTTACACGTTTTTAAAAAAAATACAACAATATGGGGAATTAATTTTCTAGAACATATGACTTCTTATATTTAAGTATTTAACCAAAATACCAATAGATATTGAACTAAAAAGTTTGACCAGAAAATTCAAAAGCAAGATTTATTAATCTGCCAATTAAAAGTCCAATAGAAAATTTTAATTTCCACGTTCCAGAGGTGGCCCAACAAAATTGAACTTCTTTGCTTATAGTACCAACAAACTCGTGGATTGAATACTTGAATGAAAGAGGAAGCCACCAAAATATTCCAATTTTCTTATTTTTGCTTGCCGTGATTACCTGCTTCTGTGGACGGATGCTAGCTCGACGTCGAGGCTTACTTTGTCCTTTGGGTCTAATAAATAAAGGTGTAACGTGATGAACTTCATTTCCCTGTTTGATGAAAACGTAATGTTCTTTGATTGCGTATAGTAAAGCTTTTCTCTCCCAAGATATTTGGACATGTCTTAGTCATGGTCACCAAAGAGTTCCGTTCTCATCAATGGTGGGAAGTCTGACTTTTTTGTCCGCACTAGAGGTCTATACCAGGGTGATCCATGTCCCCTTACCTTGAGGGCTTTACATCTTATGAACCCTACGGCGAAAAGGTAAATATGGGCTCTACATATAAATATATAATTATAAAATTTAAATCATTATATATGACTATAAAACGCATAACATCGTTGTAACAATGTAATTTTATTACATTGAGAGAATCTATAATTGACTCATTGACTATTAACATCTTAATTTTGAAATTTAGAACAATTGAACTAGGGAATAATAGTTTGAGTTTGAACTTCACATTATTTATATATTCAACTTTTGACCAAAGGTTTATTACTAAAAAATATCTATGTTATTACGTAAATTATTATCAGAATTATGAACTTGTAACTATTTTTACTAATAAATTATCCATATATATTAATAGTCAAAGTTGTGCATCTAAAAGCATGTTTGTCAAACTGTACTAATTTTCTAAGACGGGTGAAATAAATATATGTTGAAAATACTCTAACAATAGATATAATGAAATTGAATATGCGTAATCAGTAGAAAAAAGAAATTGAAAATGACTATTGCAATAGCTCATAGATCGAATAACTTTAATTGGAAGCTAAGGCACGAAGCTTATGTGATAAACTTTTTAGGAACAAAAAAGAGAGGAAAGTTGCTGCAAAGTGTCGAGATAGAGAAAAAGTTGAAAGTGGGATTTAACCTCCTTACTAGACAATCATATAAATGAGGACCAACCAACCGAACTAATTAACAAGCGTCTTTTGCGCATAAATGAAATATTATTAACAAATTAGAACAACGGGACGGGAAGTAGCCAACATTTGGGCCCCTTTTCTTCTTGGGCCTTGTGCGGTGGCCCATCTCGCCCTGCCTCAGGGTCGACCCTGCATACTTTTCAATATATGCCTTAAGACCTTGACTTCCATGATTAATGCGACCTGTAACAGTATACTTTGGACTTCTTATTGAGTCGGTTTCGAAAAATCTCGGTGTCCCACTCCCACCTCGCTTTTTGTAGATGATCTCCTCCTCTTTGATCGTGTCGATGAGTCCACTGCCTTTACCTTTAGACATGTCCTTAACACATATTGTTCCCGCTTGGGTCAAAAATCAATGAAAGGAAAAAGCAAGCTAACCTCTCCAAGAATACCCACGAGAACTTGAAAATAATTTTCCAAGAAACCATCAATGTTTTCGAAACCAAGGACCTAGGTCTTTATTTCGGTATCCCCCTTTCGCTCCCATAAGGTTCGGCTAGATTGCAGGTCCAATTTGTCGTTGATAAAGTCCTAATAAGCTTGCCTCTTAGAGAACCCACTTTCTTTCTAAAGTCGGGAGCCTATGCTTAATCATCAATTCCACCCTCTCGCCATTTGCGCAAACTATATGCGGGCAACTTCTCTCCCAACCAAAACCCTCAAAGACTTGGAGTCGATGCCTGTAATAACTTCCGTGGGGGAACATTGCAAAGAAAGGAAAATTCATCTGGTCAGGAAATACATTACCCTCTTCCTAAAGCACCTTGGAGGCCTCGTTATCAGGGAACATTCTCTTATGAACTTGGCCTACTTACCCAAACATGGGTGGAAGTTTCCCAAGGCTCATAATCTAGCCAAAGATTGTATTATCTCTAAGCGATATTCGTAAAGATCGTCATTTCATTCATTTAGGAATGGGTCCAATATTTAGAAAGGGGGGAAAAGTTGGGATATTCTCCAACAGAATAGCTCATGGCTTCTTGGAGATGGCCAATCCGTCAGCTTTTGACATGTTGGTTAGGTATTGGCCTCGTCAGCTTTTGGCATCTCTATGCCCCTCCCCTATCACATTCTTCATCGTACCCTAACTTTCCAGATCCATATGGACCCGAATGCTAGGGACGTTCTCATCCCTCACTTTGTCACCCATAAAGGGTTCTCTATCAGCCAAGCATACCTTTCCCTCCTCAACTCCCACCACATGGACATCTCTTGGATATGAGATGGAAACATGGAATCATGGACACGATTTTTTTCTAGTCCCTTTGGTATGACAGGTTCACTCATATGAGCCTTCTCGCTTGAGACGTATTACGCCTAACACTTTCTGCCCTAGATGCCTCTCAGAACCTAAAATATCTTCTCTCATTATCCACAATTGCACGGGTGAGCCGGGGCACGAGATACCCCAGTTCCATGACTGGATGAGAGTAAACTTATCCTCCACTCAGTCCTTTAGGAGGATTAGATAGAACATCCTATTTCCTCTCTTATGTCACAAAATATCAAAAGATAGAAACAGTTGTTTAGCCACTTTCAGTATATCTTTTTTTTGGCGACAGTAGGCTATAGATGGGGAGTAAGAAGTAGGAGATTGGATTTTGAAAGTGGCTAAACAAGTAGAGAATTGTTAGAATTTATAGCAATGTCATTGCACACACCAAAATTGATTAGCTGATTCATAAAGACATCTTATAATTTACAACCTACAATATTGAATATACTGGTGGCTAATTGCCTAACACAAAGCCAGAAAAAAATAAATCAAGTCGATCAAATATAAAAAAGAACATAGAATAAAGACTAGTACCACAATTTGTAGTACAAGGAAAGTTTTCATAGCAAGAATCACTGAGAGCTCAAACAACATGGCTCCATCTCCTGAGAGACTAATCTAAAGGCGTCCTTCATAAACCCCAACCTACTGCTAACTACAAAAATTTAACCTTACAGCGAGGTGAGAAAACTAAACTCGTTCTCTAGGATATAAATCAACCATAAACTACAGTAAAACAACAAAGAAAAACATACGCCAACTTACTGCCGCATATGGTACAATTGGACAATCACCGATTCACCTCAATATTCTCTCCGGTATCAAAACAAATAACTACGACGATACAGTAAGACACAACTAACTATTTGTCGCCACCATCTTAGCTAAATGTTCAAGCCATCCCAATAGCTCCGCAACTCTCTTAACCCTTCAACACTATTCGTCTGTCACCATCTAAGCTAATTTTTCAAGCCATCCAAAAAGCTCTGCAACTCTCTCAACCCTTCAGCAGAAATGCTCCGATGAACCCTCGGCCTTGGGGCAATCAAGTTAGGAGGTGGTTCAGGCTGGAAGCATATTACAACAACAGCAAGATTGTCCCCACTCTTCCTCTTCAAAGCCTCGTCAACAAGATCCTTGCTGCAAGTTACAGGGTCATTGTGATCTTGAAGCCTTCGCCGAGCAAAATCAACAGCGTTTTGGCTCCTGAAAACATCCCATAATCCATCACATCCTATAATGAGGAACTCGTCCTCACGAGTCAACTTTGTTGTCATAAGTTCTGGCGCAGCAGTTAAGGGCCCACCATTGGCACCCTTCATTCCTTCCATGTGCCAATCCCCAAGAGCTCGGGCAACATTGAGTTGGCCATTGAGGTAGCCATCCTCAACATACCCACCAGATGCTTCAATTCGTTGTATCTCCCGAGAGCATTGTGGCTTGTGGTCCTTGGACATCTCAATTGCTTTACCCCTCCGACATAGTACAGCTCGACAGTCGCCAGCATTAGCCACAACCAAAGATCTGTAGTGAAGCAAAAATGAGAAATAAACTTCTGAACTAATAATCAATTCGATCAGGCTTTCGTGTGCACAAGGAACATAAATAGAATCCTCAGAATTTTAGCAAGATCAAGGAGTATACAGCATATTGAGACTGGAAATACTTGAGTCAACTGTATGAAAATCAAAATACAGAATCACAGATCCTGAAAGGAAATAAAGGAATGAACACTACACTTAAAGCATCCCAAAACAGAGATACTTCCTTGGCCCAAAACCGATCTTCAAGTTGTCCTATTAGGCAACGCGCCAAAATAAATATCAAATGTTGGGTTAAAGACAGCAACTTAAAATCTGTTTCATACCCTCGTGTCTTGTCTCTGCATCACATCACCAACGCTTCTCTTAAATTTTTTCTTTTATCCATTTCTACTTCTATATTCCAGATTATCAACCAAAAAACCACCAGCTCTTTTTTGATTGATGGTTTTTCAAGAGGTTCTTTCCACAACCAGCTGTTCTAAACTTCCAGTCCTTAAACCCGAATCAAACGCAAAAGAGGACATTCAATTTTTTAAACACGGATTACGAGTCCTCACTCTATTTGTAATTACTGTCTCAATAAACTCCCATCTTTATTAGGTAGTAGTTCCATGGACTATCTCAAGACAACATCTTTAACTACATTTCACAAACCCGTATCATGAAGTAATTAGCAATAAAACTGCAGTCTTTTTGAAGGACTCATATGACTCTCAACTTGTAGTGCAAATAAGCTTTGGGGGAAAAACACTATAGTAGACTACGTGCAAACCAAATCGAAAACCATCCCAGACGTCGGCCAAAGTGTGCAGAAAATACCCTCATGTAATTGTATTTTTATAATGCCTAACAGATGAAGCGCCTCGGCCACACTCAAACCATCAATTGAGACCAAGTAATCTTGGTGCAGCCAGAGTTGCAGCAAGGAGTGCCCAACAGGCCGACGATATTCGGCTACAAACACAACATTCTCCCCACTGCTAAAATGCAGCAGAAGACTGAAGACCCCAAACACACTAGAAAGTTGGTAAACGACTCTACATAAGACTTCCCCCTAGCACAATAGTGCAACAGCCAGAAACAACAAAAGAAAGAAAAAGTCTGACACCAAATAAGGAACAACCCCAGAAAGAAGTAGAGAATCTCCAACTAGTAATCTAGAAACTAACACATAAAGCATGGACACCAAACCATTTAAAAAGAAAATAGATTTGAATCAAAAAGGAAATCTAATAGATTTGGAACAAAAGGAAATACCCTCAGGTAGTCGTATTTTTCTAATGCCTAACAGATGAAGATCCTCAGCCACAGTAAATCCATCACTTGAGGCCAAGTAATCTTGGTGCAGCCAGAATTGCATGCAAAGGAGTGCCCAACAGACCAACAGTATGTGGCTACAAACAAAACATTCTCTCCACTTCTAAAAGGCAGCAAAAGAATGAAGACCCAAACACCAGAAAGTTGGTAACTGACTCTACATAAGACTTTCCCTAGCACAATAGTGCAAAAGCCAAAAACACCAAAAGAAGAAAAAAGTCTGACACCAAAATAGAAACAACCCTGGAAGAAAGACGAGAATCTCCAACTAGTGATCCAGAAAGGTACCACATAAGCATGGACATCGAACCATTTAAATATATAAAAAAATTGGAATAAAAAAGGAAATCTATATGATCAAAAGCCACATAGCAAGCACTGATCCACAAAGTAGATGTACTCCATGCTGTACTCCATGCACAAGGACATCACAACTTTAACAAGAGTCACAAAACAAAGGTTGATCTGATTCCAAAAGTTGGGAGGAGGGGTCTTGGTGGACGCCATATAAAAAGAAGCCAATGTTCTCACAAAGTAGAAAACGGATAGAAAGATCAACCTGCCAATAACAAGAGCAGCCAATGCACAAGGACATCACACAAGGACATTACAACTTTAACAACAGTCACAAAAAATAGGCTAATAGATCAGATTCCAAAAGATGGGAGGACAGGTCTTGGTAGACGCCATATAAAATGAAACAGATATTCTCACGAAGTAGAAAAGGGATAGAAAGAACAACCTGCCAACAACAAGAGCAGCCAATGCTGTTGTGCCAGAGGCAAGCCCTGAATCCAATGTGCATGCTTCAGCAAAAGCAGTGTCTGTTTGTAGAAATGCAGAGCTTATGACCCTTTCCATTTCACTTGGAAAGTCTGTGTCCTCAAATATGAATCGCGGCAGATGACAGCATGCAAAATCAGCAGCATGCTTTCCCCCCATGACCATCAAAAACCTACAGGATACATTTGAATAATACATCATTACAATGTATATATGGCATAAAACTCCCCCACTTTTGGGTCGGAGTTCAAAAATACCAGATCCAATACCCCATGACTCACTTCAAAAATACTGGGTAGTAAATTGAATTTTTTTTGAAAAAAGGGGCTGCATACCAGACCCAGAAAACATGGCAAGTTCTCAGAACGAATCACACGCCAACTTTTTATAGCGGGTGTCCCGAAACCCACATAATATTTTTTTATCGTTCAAATTTCATAGAACACACTGAGGTCCATTCATCACATATTGTCACTCAATTACACCTAAAATTCAATAATTTTGAATTATGTACACATCTCTAATTAGGCCTCGAGTACTTGATATTCTTTTTGTAACATTTCATGAATGGTGATTGCTGGATGACTGGATGGTTGGAATTGATGTTGTATTTTTTACTTTTATGTTTCAGTCTTGTTGAATCTTTCTAATATTTGATTTGATAGTGGTCGCTAATTTCTCTAAGAACCTTTGTAAATATGTGATGATCGACTAGCAGAAATTTTTTTCCTCAAAAAGTATAAATAATGATCGAAATGAACTATGTTAATATTAACGGGTACTTTATGTGACCCAACCCAAGAAAACCGGGTACCAACAGGTCAGATCACCGGCCACTTTGCTAACTACCCACTAATGAACACCCCTTCCCAACAGTATTATATACGTAACACGGGTAATAACAATAAAGCTCCGAGCTCTGCACCTAACTATACCTGGCATACTAAAATACTGAATTCTATCTGGAAAAGAAAATTATCCTACAAAAACAAGCACCTAGATTCTGGCCTTCTTCACCATAGCATAGGCTTACACAAAGGACATGACAGAGATACATATAAGAAATCTGAAGTAAAAGAAGATCGATAGACAGATTTAGTACCCCATAAAAGGCATTTGGCCCTTCACCACTATGCTGAAGCCCATAATGATGCATAAAATCATCAAGACATACATATACATCCTCCATGTTTGAACGGTATCCAATATCTGTCCATGCTCCGGAACGAACAATGGGAAGGAACTCAGACTCACAATCTTCAATCAGGGGCTCAACGGGTATATCTGGCGTTTTAATCTGCAAAATATCTAATTAGAATCTTCCACAGCATAATATTTAATTCAAGAAAGTAAAGTACCGTACATCAATATAATTGAAAGAACAATGCAACATAAGTACATAACAAAAAGTGATGATTTTATATCTAAAAAAGTGTCTGCTCCACGACACACCCTCCCAAAGTCCCCAGGGAAATTTAGAAGGCTATTCAAAGTTGAACAGACTGTTACGCAGAGATTAGTTATAAATTTATAAGTCCATGAAACAAAAACATATAGAAAAAAGTGCATCATCACTAGATAGAAAAAACATATTTCCTGGTAGAAAAGAGTTTATACATTATATAGAAAAGGGGGCAAAACCAAGTCCAGGTAGCTATAGAAGGAATTTCAGTGATGCATATAGTTCAAACATTTAAAAGGGGGCTAGACTGCATGTAATTAGTAAGGTCATACTAATCCAAAAGACACTTTTCATTATACCTCATGTCAGGCCAGGTGAGCGTTAACATAGCAGCTTTAACACTCCCTCTATAATCACTTCATCACAACGCAATCAAACGAAAAGTGAAAAGAAAGGTCATATGCACCGCAAAACAGAATAGATGATACAGAGACATCCTAGCACCACTAATATCCATATCATCCTGAAAAAACCTCAAGAACATTTGGGATGATGATAGCCACATTTCATTAATCACATGACAACAAGAATAAAATCCAACAACATAAATGTTAAAACCCAAAATAAAAAAATGAAGCTCCACGCAGAAGGTCTTTATTGAAGCAAGTGTAAGACCATGATAAACCAAGAAAGGGAGGAAAAGAGATTCACTTTTCGAAACTACTAGAGCGCTAATAGTGACAAACCGTTGGATGTGCAAAGAAGACTGACATTTTGGAATTAATTTAAAAACAGATGTATAATGGCCAACATCAATATCAGCAGATGAACTAGAATAAAATGTGTATAAACCCAAGAGTTACAATCCGGCTGTTTGGTCAAAAATATCTCTTTCCATTAATGGGATAAAAAATTTGCTACGTCCATTAGGGCCTAAGCATTGGAGTTCAAAAATCCACAGTATATGTCTACAGATTTCCTAGACCTTATGTAGGGAGCAGGGAAGCAGTTCATGTTGAAACTCAATCCTCAATTATTTAACCATTTAATGCATAGAACTTCTAAAGTTCATGTCAGATCCCCTCATAATTATTTACAAGACTGAATGATTGGACATCTGAACCTGTTTAAAAAACCATTATTTTCCTGTCTAACTGGGAAAAGAAGAGTAAAAAGTCTTGTAGCAGACTAATTCAGAGTGACGAATGGAAATGCAAGAACCTTACTCTCAATCCTTTACACTTTTCCTTAAGGCTGCAAACGTGGCAACTACTTTGTCAAGACTCAAGAGAAATTCCACCAATTTGGAGTTTCAATTTGGTTTCGATATCTTACCTTGCTTAACTTGCATTAACAAAATCAATCGAACCAAACACACGATATAAAATCCTTTTTCTCCAAATAATAAAATCCATACCTGATTACTTAATATATACATTTAAATACCAATGTCAATTAATTCTAGAAAAGTAGAGATAGGTGCAAAAATTTCCTCCAAAGTTGAATCTTTCAACCTACAACACTGTATAGTCCACACTTGGCTTCCACATTTCCTCAAAAACCAAACAGGTCATCCCCAAAATCACCAAATGAGCCGTAACCGGAATCCTAAGCAAAAAATTCACACACATCTCGAACAAAAAGTTTAAACCTAAATTAGAACCGCAAAGATACACAACACAACCAAATTGTTCTGAGCAAACAATTCACACACATCTCAAACAAAATGTTCAAACCTAAATAAGAACAGCAAAAATACACAACCACATTATTAATTCTGAGCAAAAAAATTCACACACATCTCGAACAAACATAGATTAAAACAGCAAAATAACACAGCACAATCAAATTCTGAAACAAAAAACAAAGAGATAATCTGGCAAATGAATAACTTACAAGAGAAGCGTGTCGCACAAGCGTTTTCTTCCGCATCGACGAAACTCGTGTAGCACTAAAGCATTGTCGATAAGCAGCTGCGAGGGGATTCGGAGGTAAACCCTCGCTTGAGCCCCCATTTTCTCTCTCCTTGTTAATTTCCTCCATTTGACGACATACCATCACACATTCTCCCAATTTTGCTACTTTTCTTTCCCAATTTCTCGGAACAATTGATGAATGAAGATAATTAATTGTTGGATCTAAACCCTAATGAAACCCTAATTCGGTAAATGATGTAGATGAAGAGGGGAAAATGTGAACCTCGTTGGTATAAATTAGAGTTGGTTTGCGTTGAATCGCAATCTAGGTTGGATTAAATTAATGGATATGATTCTGTCAGCAAATTCAAAGATTTGAAATTTTGGGAGGTATGGAGGATACGTGTCTAGAAAATGAACGGTCTTTGAATTCGTGTTGTATTATTAAGAGTTTTTTTTGTCAGAAACAACCTTTTAAAGGTGCTATTTTGTGAGAAACAACCTTATAAATTTTTTTTTTTTGAAACAATCTTTAAATGCGATTTTCTTGTAAGATCAGACCCTTCGACCATTTTCCGATATTGTTTCGATTTTTAGGCGAAGACTTTTTTTACTCCCTGGCCTCTCTTTTTCCCCTCCAATTTCTTCCTCCCAGCCCCACCCCCAACCTCCGGCCTCACCCCCATTCTCCATCCCCCTTCCCTCTCTCTACTCGAACCACCCCCACTACTCAAACCACCCACCCTAGCTTCCATCCCACTCCGAACTTGCTATCCAAATGTTGAGGGGGAGTGGATCCCAGGACGATAGGGGTAGGTGAAGGATATGCGTGAGAGGAGTTGATGCGGGTCGAGCATCGCCTAACATCAGGTGGGGAACTATTACGCTATTGTTTGCTCTATTCACGGTTTCGAGTCCTAGTGGGGGCGGTTTCGGGGGTGGGGGAGGGAAGGGGGTGGTTTTGGTGGTGGGGGGATGGGGTGATTTCCTGGTGGTTTTAGGGGCGAGGTGGTGCTTTATTGGTGTAGTGGTTGGGCATGGGTTTCGGTGAGGGGGCGGTTTGCTGGGGTTTGATGGGTGTTCGTATGGTGGTAGTATTGGTTGATGTGGTGTTGCTAAGGTGGTTGAGCGGTGGTGGTGTTCTTGTGGTGGCCTAGTTGTGTTTTAGAGAGAGGGAAGGGGGATGGAGAATGGGGGTGAGGTTGGAGGTTGGGGTGGGGTTGGGAGGAAGAAATTGGAGGGAAAAAGATAGGGAAGGGGGGTAAAAAAAAATATTTCGCCGGAAAATTCAAGTCTTGTGGAAAAATCAAGTCAATCTTGGGAAAATGGTCGAAGGGTTCGATCGACAAGAACATCGCATTTAAAGGTTGTTTCTCAAAAAAAATTATAAGGTTGTTTCTCACAAAATGACACTTTTAAAAGGTTGTTTCGACAAAAACTCTATTATTAATCTAAGAAGGGTTTTAAACTACTTTATTAAAATAAAGGAGGGAGATTTTTCGGTCTTTTAATTATAAGCGAGAGGTTCGACTTGGATGTATTTCGGACATTGCTTCATCTACCCATCGGGTTGACAACCCACTACTAATAGAGTTAAAAATAATAATTATTATGTTGAGTTGGATTCGATTACCACAACCCAACCCTCAACGAGTCTTTATTAATAGTGGGTAGACAAAGTTTTCTCCATGTATTTCCCGTGTTCAAAAATAAATGACACTTACTATTTTAAATCTTCTCAAAATAAATAAAACGTTACTTTTTGGTACCACTAGTAGAATAAAGTCCAACGCTTGCCGGTCAAAACGGGCTTGCCGGCTGCGGTTTTGGCCCGCAATGGTTGGACTAGCAGCGGTTTTCATAAAGAAACTGCTTGCGGTTGAGACCGCCGGCGGCAAAAGAACAAACGGCTCGGTTCCCTAGGCAAAACCGCAGCGGTTAATGGGAAAAAACCGTTACGGTTTTGCCTTGGAACCGCAACGGTTTGTTCTCTTGCCGCCAGCCTCTTTGTATGCATTGGAACATTAAGCGATGCGGTTTTCTTAGTAAATCGCATCCGTTAATGTTATATAATATATATATATTATATTTGTATATATATATATATATATATATATATATATATATATATATATATATATATATATATATATATATATATATATATATATATATATATATATATATATATATATATATATTTTATATTTGTATATATAAAATATTTTATTATATCTAACTTGCTATAGTTGACACAAACTCTGAAGCGTCGTCGTATACAATTCAAATTAATATATATATGTATATAAATATAAAATTTGGAGAATGTACTACAAAAGAAGTTGTATTAAGTAATAAAATCCAAAATAAACATCAATTATATTGTTGTACCTAAATAACTAGCAAGTAGAACAATAAGAACAAATAAACTCAAAGTCGCGGCATCATCTTCACATGCAAACTTCGGTAAGGTAGTGTGCTAGCAAATCCCGAACCTCGTTTATCTCGGTTGTGGTGAAAGAACTCTCCCTTTGGTTGAATACCTTAAACATAAGGAAACACACATAATATCAGTTTTAGTTTGAGTAAGACCTTAGATAATTGACTCTTATAGTTATATATGTACCTATTGGAACTATATATGACCTAACATGTGGCTAAATGCGGGAAATTAAGTGTAGTGAGCTTCGAAGGCTAAAATCGGCCCGAAACGGCCTTCATTTACCCAAAATGGGTTTCAAAGCATATGAGTGAACTATAATTGACTCTTATAGTTATATATGTACCTATTGGAACTATATATGACCTAACATGTGGCTAAATGCCGGAAACTAAGTGAAGTGAGCTTCGAAGGTCAAAATCGGTCCGAAACGGCCTTCATTTACCCAAAATGGGTTTCAAAGCATATGAGTGAACTATAATTGACTCTTATAGTTATATATGTACCTATTAGAACTATATATGACCTAACATGTGGCTAAATGCGGGAAATTAAGTGAAATGAGCTTCGAAGGCCAAAATCGGCCCGAAACAGCCTTCATTTACCCAAAATGGGTTTCAAAGCATATGAGTGAACTATAATTGACTCTTATAGTTATATATGTACCTATTGGAACTATATATGACCTAACATGTGGCTAAATGCCGAAAACTAAGTGAAGTGAGCTTCGAAGGCCAAAATCGGCCCGAAATGGCCTTCATTTACCCAAAATGGGTTTCAAAGCATATGAGTGAACTATAATTGACTCTTATAGTTATATATGTACCTATTGCAACTATATATGACCTAACATGTGGCTAAATGCGGGAAACTAAGTGAAATGAGCTTCGAAGGCCAAAATCGGCCCGAAACGGCCTTCATTTACCCAAAATGGGTTTCAAAGCATATGAGTGAACTATAATTGACTCTTATAGTTATGTATGTACCTATTGGAACTATATATGACCTAACATGTGGCTAAATGCGGAACCTAAGTGAAATGACCTTCGAATTCCACAATCGGCCCGAAATGGCCTTCGTTTACCCAAAATGGGTTTCAAAGCATATGAGTGAACTATAATTGACTCTTATAGTTATATATGTACCTATTGGAACTATATATGACCTAACATGTGGCTAAATTCAGGAAACTAAGTGAAATGAGCTTCGAAGGCTAAAATCGACCCGAAACGGCCTTCGTTTACCCAAAATGGGTTTCAAAGCATATGAGTGAACTTTAATTGACTCTTATAGTTATATATGTACCTATTGGAACTATATATGACTTAACATGCGACTAAAGGCGGAAAGAAAACAAAACTAAGTGCATTGAGCTTAAGAGGCCAATGCAAAATCGACTTTAAATTAAGCTACGTATATTAGTTTTATATGTATATATATATATACCTTCTCAATATCCCCGACTTCCTTGCAACTTGAGGCTATATCGAACATGAACCTCAACACATAGTAGCCACACTCGGTTCCCCCCGGTTGCTGAGCACACTAATCATAGAATTACATAAAAAAATCATGTAATTAACATACATGGTTGTTTTTTGCTAAAAGAAAGAAGTACGTAGCTTAACTAATATGTATTACCTTCATTGCTTTCCATTCAGATATTTTTCCCGTGCTCTTAAATTTCTTCAAAGAACTGTAGTTAAGTTAATTTCATGTGAGAAGTGGCCAAAGAATGGAATTAGTAAAAAGTGTAATGCTTATTAGCATTTAAAATAACAAATATACCTATTTATGCATGATTTGAGGAATAAGTGTCGTGGTGGATCTTGAGCTATAGAATCAAAATGATATATTGTGTTGTTTGAAGGACAAATCACAACGAGCGACCAATGAAGACTAAAATGCCAAAAAAGTTAGGAAGCAATCATGTGAGTACTTCTATTGTATATATAATGATAATTAAAGTGGTAAAAATTAATAGATGCAAGGTTAAGAACTATACTCTTCAAAACAAGGGGCAAGTATGAACTTATGTTGTGCACGTAGAGATGTTTTGATACATAGCCAAATATACTCCTTGACCTCATTTGTGTTTTGCAAACAATTGTCGGCTCGGGTGAAATTTGGACATAACCACCCAAATTGCTCTTGTATGCTCTTGCGTCCACAATCATCTTGGAGTAATCTTTTTAAAGCACAACCAACTTCGTAACATAAATATATTATTGTATATTGCAAATCATTTTTATTTACTTCAAAAGTACAAATGTTTTACCTCATGAAGACTTGAATCAAGGAAACATTCAGCATCTCTCCGCAAAGGAACTCTTTCAAATCACCCTTAGACACCCATGTCGATGTATCCTCAAAGTAGTTGAATTGCGTGGTACCCAAATTCACCTCGAGAGGTGCATCATCCGACATATCACGCGCATTTGCATGTAGCCATATGCATGCCTTAGTGAGACACTCGATCTTTGGTTTCTCGATCCAAGTATATGTAGTTGGTTTTTCTTGGTGACTTGAATCTTGCATTCCTTTGCCCGTAATGGCCTTCTTTAGCCCGCTTGAACCCTTCTTCTCTGAACCCTTCTTCGCCTTCTCTAGAGGAGGTGAGTCCGCCTTGCTTTCCTTGGGCTTGTTTATTCTCTCCAAAACCTAATAATTCAACGGTAAAAACATTCAACTTAGTTAGTAGGTAGGTATGAAACAAATCATTATGAATATGGATTTAAGTTGCTTCAATTTACCTCGTCCGAAAACCTCACCCATGCCGATGGCCACAACACATAACCACCACGAGCGTCGGTCAAGACATTTATATCAATTGACGGTTTAGGCAAGTGGAAGAGCAAAGTCTTCGTAACTGGGAGTAATGGTCACTACACTAACCGCCAAGTGCTCATTGTCCACGGGCTCATGATGGACTATTGCTCGTTCACTTCGTGGTTGTGCATTTCCTACAGCCACCACAATCAAACCCTTATCTTTTACATCTAGTAAAAGACGGCAAGGCATTTCTTCCTTCAAAAGTAAATGAAATTGAGGTTACGAACATGCAATTACATAATATAACATGTTACTTAGTTTTAAAAATTATAAGGATAATAGTTACCTCCTAACTCAAGTATAGATGGTGGGGATTTTTGTGTGTTAGGATGGCTAGCTTTGTCCTCCAAAAGACGATCCAGTTTAGGTAGATGTATCGTAGGTAAAACCAAAACCGTGAGAGGGACCGCGTTGAAACTCTCCGTGAGTTTCTCCGTGACTTTCTCCGTAATTTCATCGGTAAGCTTCTCTCGAATAGCTTGTGTCATAGCTTCCATATCATGTGGTTGAGAGCGTGATTTTGCACCCACGGAGTAATCTTTAGGATACGCTTTTTGTCACACCTAGACGAATACCACCTAAACCCCTCAAACGTCCACTATGGTCCTTTCCCAAAGTCTCATAAAGGGCATCTTTGTTGCCTTGGGGGGTGAACTCACCGCTAACCTCTTTTTGCTTGAGCCCCATCTATAGAGAAATTAACAACGGTAAGTTTAAAAAAAAAATCAACATCATAGGCGGCGGCAAAGGCAAGGGTGGGGGGCGGTGTGAAGGGCGGAGCAGGGGTGGGGGCAGTGTGCGGCGGGGGAGCGGGGAGTGGGGGATGTGTGCGGGGGTGGGGGGATGTGCGGGGCGTGGGGGGGATGGGGGTGCGAGGGAGGGGGGGGCGGTGTGGGGTGGGGGCGGTGTGCGGGAGTGGGGGGATGTGTGCGGGGGGTGAGGGGAGCGTAATGCGAGGGTGGGGGGCAGTGTGGGGGTGGGGGCAGTGTGCTGGGGTGAGGGGCGTGGTGCGGGAGGGGGTGGGGGCGGTGTGCGAGGGGGTGGGGATGTGTGCGGGGTGGGGGCAGTGTGCGAGGTGGGGGGGCGGTGTGCGGGGGAGGGGGGCGGTGTGCGGGGGGGGATTGTGTGCGGGGTGGGGGGCAGTGTGCGGGGGGGGGGGGCGTGTGCGGGGAGTGGGGGGCGGTGCGGGAGGGGGCGAGTGGGGCGGGGGTGGGGGGGAGGTGCAGGGGGGGTGGGGGATTGGTAGTGCATGTACTTACAACGGCATTGGCTATCTTCAAGGTTCCCTGATCTGAAATGGTCATTTGATTGTTGATATCACGCTTATGCAAGGAGCACCACCAATCGCGACACGATCAACTTTGACAAACAGGCGGCCTTAGAGCTGAAGACGGCGTTGTGGTTGTATCGGTAGAAGGGTAAAATTTCTCGTCAATCCACAACTTTCTCGCCGCATAAGTATGGGAACCCATATGATGGTAGTGCTTCCTCCGTCTCGCACCGAGTGAATGTTTCTCACGCTTAGCCTATAAATTCACATGGGCAATTAGAAAACACATGTAATTGTATTGAAAGTGAACATGCAAAGTCGAATATATATAGTTTAAAGTGCAATACTTACCACCATCTCCGGCGTAGTATTTTGGGCAACAAATGCCTCCCAATCTTCTGGTTTTATATGTCCCCAAATCTGATGAGGTAAAGAATCAGGTTGAAATGTATCTTCTTGCTCTCCCCCTTCCTTTTCTCGTTTCTTTTTCGGCCTCCTTGTCCGTCTCCACCCTCATTTTGCTTTGATTTTTGAATTTTCCTCCTCTTTGTAGTCCTCTTTCTCCTTTTCGTGATCCACCCACTCACTAGTTTGCTTTTGAAAGCTCTAAATCTTTCGCCCACTGCGGATAGGAACGCCGCCTTTTTTCCTCATTATGAGTAATATGGAACGTATTCTATAACAACAAGAAACAAACAAAAAGTTACCCAAAATGTGTTTCAAAGCATATAAGTGGAGTTTAATTGACTCTTATAGTTATATATGTACCTATTGGGACTATATATGACCTAACATGCGGCTAAATGCAATAAACTAAGTGAATTGGAGTGTAAAGACCAAAATCGGCCCGAAATGACCTTCATTTACCCAAAATGTGTTTCAAAGCATATAAGTGGAGTTTAATTGACTCTTATAGTTATATATGTACCTATTGGGACTATATATGACCTAACATGCGGCTAAATGCAATAAACTAAGTGAATTGGAGTGTAAAGGCCAAAATCGGCCCGAAATGGCCTTCATTTACCCAAAATGTGTTTCAAAGCATATAAGTGGAGTTTAATTGACTCTTATAGTTATATATGTACCTATTGGGACTATATATGACCTAACATGCGGCTAAATGCAATAAACTAAGTGAATTGGAGTGTAAAGGCCAAAATCGGCCCGAAATGGCCTTCATTTACCCAAAATGTGTTTCAAAGCATATAAGTGGAGTTTAATTGACTCTTATAGTTATATATGTACCTATTGGGACTATATATGACCTAACATGCGGCTAAATGAAAATAACTAAGTGAATTGGAGTGTAAAGGCCAAAATCGGCCCGAAATGGCCTTCATTTACCCAAAATGTGTTTCAAAGCATATAAGTGGAGTTTAATTGACTCTTATAGTTATATATGTACCTATTGGGACTATATATGACCTAACATGCGGCTAAATGCAATAAACTAAGTGAATTGGAGTGTAAAGGCCAAAATCGCCCGAAATGGCCTTCATTTACCCAAAATGTGTTTCAAAGCATATAAGTGGAGTTTAATTGACTCTTATAGTTATATATGTACCTATTGGGACTATATATGACCTAACATGCCCCTAACATGCAAAAAATAAAAGTAATTCAGTTACAAAATAAACTTACACAAGTGTCTTCCCATAATGATTTCTTCATTGCATCGGGCACATCTTTCCACTCCCACCAAAATGCTCGCTT
This sequence comes from Beta corolliflora, assembly GCA_947648045.1. NCBI lineage: Eukaryota > Viridiplantae > Streptophyta > Magnoliopsida > Caryophyllales > Amaranthaceae > Beta > Beta corolliflora. Next base: position 179,577 of record CANSZD010004296.1, read on the forward strand.
TGCACACATAACCCTAAATGCCGCCCATACTTTTTACGCCATTGACCACAAGGTTGACCCATATCATCATACTCGAGGGTCATAGGGGTGTTATAATTCAATCCCTTGGTCGCACCCCCTTCCTTTCCGCTTCTTTGTTGCAACTTTACTTGGAGTTTTGCACCGAGAACCTCTTTCCCCCGCATTTTTGTGTGGCACAATGACGGATGAAGTACAAGGATAATCTTCCCTAGCATTGTTGTCAATGGGGGGAGCCTTATCGGCTAGCTCCTCATTTATTTCAGCCAAGTCAAGTTCCCTTTTACGCAAGCGCGCCTCCTCATCATGCGCTAAGTCTTCCGGTCACCTTTATCGTTCTCCTTCTCCGCATCATACTCATCATCATCATCCAATGACTTATCATAATCATCATCGGTTTCTTCCTCCACAATAACATCATCTCTGACCATGTTTAAACTCCTGAAATTTAAAAAACGATATTAGAAACGCGTAAGATTAAAACAATCACATCACTTGTCCCCCTTCACCGCCCGCACACTCCCTCCCCGCACTCCCCCGATCTCCCCCTTCACCGCCCCTCCCTTCACCGCCCCCGCATGCCTCCTTCACCCCCCTCGCACTGCCCCCCCGCACACTCCCTCCCCCGCCCGCACACTCCCCGCACTCCCCCCGCACCCCTTCACCGTCCCCCCCCCTTCACCGCCCGCTACCTCCTTCATCGCCCCGCACGCCCCTGCACACCCTCTCCCCGCCCTGCACACTCCCCCCGCACCCCCCCCTCACCGCCCCCCTTCACGCCCCCGCATGCCTCCTTCATCGCCCCCTCGCACGGCCGCACACACCTCTTCCCCTACCCCGCACACCTCCCCCGAATCGGCATGTGCCCCTTCACCGCCCCACCCTTCGCACCCTTCACGCCCGCCGCACGCCCCCTTCACTCCCCCATTGATCGCCCCCGCGCCTCCCCCAAAAAAAATCCATAATTACACCCTAAACGACATTCATCTACCCAATTCGGTTGTCAAATCACGTGACCCGAAATGACACACTTACCCAAAATGGGTTTCCAATACATGTGAAGCGAGTTTAGTTGATTGTAATACATATATATATACTAATAAGAACTATACATGACCTAACATGCGGCTAAAAGCGAGAAATTAAGTTAATTGAGGTTGAAAAGCCGAAATTGGCCCGAAATGACATTCACTTACCCAAAATGGGTTTCAATACATGTGAAGTGAGTTTAGTTGGATTGTAATACATATATATATACTAATAAGAACTATACATGACCTAACATGCGGCTAAAAGCGAGAAATTAAGTTAATTGAGGTTGAAAAGCCGAAATGGCCCGAAATGACATTCACTTACCCAAAATGGGTTTCCAATACATGTGAAGCGAGTTTAGTTGATTGAAATACATATATATACAATAATAAGAACTATACATGACCTAACATGCGGCTAAATATGAAAGAAAGTTTAAATATGAGTGATAACATACCAATATCAAGGTCATGTGAATAGGGAAATCGAGCTCAACAATCCGCCCCTAGCTAGCTTCAATAATCAACAACAAAGTTTAAATGTTAACATTAGTATAAATTAGCAATTCAAACAAAACAAAACTAAACTAAGCTAAACTAAACTAAATATCTAAACAAATAATCAACAACAACTTTTAAAGTTCAAACCTAACTAGTTAGTAAGTACTACAACAACAACAACAACAACAACAACAACAACAACAACAACAACAACAACAACAACAACAACAACAACAACAACAACAACAACAACAACAACAACAACAACAACAACAACAACAACAACAACAACAATAGCTACTACCAACAACAACCACAAAAATAGCAACCACAACAAACCCTAGTTTTTTTAACCTAAAAATCAAACTAACTACTTTAAATAAAATAATTAACTCAAATCAATCAAATTTACAACCTTTAACTATTATACAACCTAATTTAATTAACAATTATTCATAAAAGAACAATTAATTATAAACTTGAAGCTTCAAATATGAGGAATGGTGGAGGTAGAGGTAGAGAAGGAATGTAGGTACCTAAGAAGAGGTAGAGAAGGAATGGTGGAGTTGCGGCGGTGGTGGTGCGGCCACGAGGAGGACGCAGCCACGGAGGAGGACGCAGGTGGGGTTTGTGGTTCAAACCCACCGAATTGGAGAGGAGGACGCAGCAGCGGGTGGTCGTCGGGGTCGGGGAAGGTGGAACCCAGTGGTGGCGGTGGTGGTGGAACCCGATGGTAGCAAAGTGGTGGTGGAACCTAGTGGTGGCGGTGGGGTCGGGGTTGCGTGGAATTGGAGGGGACCGAGGGAGTCTTTAATTTTTTTGAAAGGAAGGAAGAATTGAAGGAGGGAGTTAACAGGTGCGTGTAAGCAAGGGAGGGAATTTGACGCGAAAAAAAAAAACAAAATAAACCGCTGCGGTTCATAAAACCGCAACGGGTAATAGAGAACCGCAGCGGTTAACTATTAACCGTTACGGTTTTATGATAACCGCAGCGGTTTTGTTAGGCCAAATTTCCCACCCAAATTTCGATGATTTACCGCCGGTTCTCTTAAGGACCGCAGCGGTTTATTGCGACATATGGCGTTTTTTCCACTAAGTGTACTTCTTTTTCTTTCTCTCTATTTCTCTATGTCTTCTCATCACCATATGGGTCCCTCTTTTTCTTTCTCTCTATTTCTCTCCTCTTCAAAATCTCTCGTGCTAATCCTGTGTTTCATTTTAAAAGCCGGAGGAAGTATATTTTTATTTCAAATATATTAATACGTAGATTTTTCTTTGTAAACATAATAGAAGACATAAAGACCTTCCTCAATTCTTTCAACAATTGAAATATCAGACACATCTATGGAGAAGAAGGCAGTAGACTCGATAGTCAATGTTGGGCACTTAGTCGATTCTTACTTTTACATAGAAACTTGTGATAATTCGGCTTTAAACTCTATCCTTGTAAATGATGCATTAGAGTTCTCTTCGTACATAGAGCCTCCTAATTTTATTTTTCCCTTTTTTAAAGGAAAATTTGTTAGATCAACCTTTTAGATATAACATGCCCAAGCACAGTTAAAATTAAGGTATTATGTTGTGATTATTATCCAAATTGAATACGCAAATAAATACTTTTCCATCACCTTTCTATAGCTATTTTGGTAATTTTATAAAGCTAAGTAGTTTGGTGCCAATCAACATTTTGTCAAGCATGTAGTATGCACTTATCAGATATCGTTTAGCTAATTTAAAGCTAAAGAACCTTCAGAGGTGCTATTAGTGAGCCATTTCCATAAGTTTGTTCAAAATTTAAGATATAAAGAACTCTAGTTGAATGCAAATGCATATATAATATACTTTTGGGATATTATCTCGTATAACTCCCACTTATGCGCTTTTTCCAATATAACCCCGACTTTGACAGCCTGTCTCCGATAACCCCGAACTTGATTTTTGTCATTAAAGCTGGATGAAATTTGTAACGCCTAGTTAACTACTTACTGCATTTAAAAAAAAAAAAAAAAAACTCATCTCTTTCTCTCTCTTTGTTCTTCATCTCTACTCAAACATTCATCCTTCTTTACAAATGAATCTCGGGTACATTACCTATAAATCGTTGTAAACTTTGCGAATTCATCAAATTCGTTCAAAAGAAAATAATCAAATTCATTCTATGGGTCATGGGATTTTGTGGTTAACCACAGCAGCAACACCAACACCATCATCTTCGACCTCCATTCTCTCTTCGACCTCCATTATTCCCATGTTTCTTCGTCCTCCTCTCTCCACACACTTCACATCCCCACGCACAGCAACACCAACACCACGGTGCCCTCACGATTCAGGCAGAGAACCCAACGAACGACCCCTTTATCCTCTTCTGCTCCCGCCTTCACCGTTTCTCTCATCGGCACCCACGCCGCCGCCGATTGTTCCCAGTTACAGGCAGCAGCAACCACAAGTCTAGGGTCGACTCGGGCAAAGCAGCAATCGATTTACAAGTTCATCCACTCCGAATTTTATCTCAAGTCGAAAGAATTTCAAGTATTTGTTTAGAAACCAACTTTTGAATGCCCAGTTTGATTTTCAATTTTCACCGCTTAATTCTTTTTAATTTCTTGGTAATTTTGTTTAATTTTGAAAGCATTTGATATGTGATTGCTTGTGGTGAAGAACAATAGAGAGAGAGGAAGAACATAAGATAGAGGATGAAGAACACAAAATGTTTTTGTTTTTTTTTTTAAAAAAAATAGGTTTTTAATGATAGATGTCAAAATAGTTAACGGCGTTACCAAATTGTCGATTTAATGACAAAAATCAAGTTCAGGTTATCGAGGCAGTCGCTAAAGTCGGGGTTATATTGGAAAAAGGCCTATAAGTCGTGGTTATCCGAGATAATATCCCTATACTTTTTCTTCATGACTGACTATACCACATTATCATGCATTTTTAATTTGCAATACAAGCCTATATTTTACTTTGAGTAAGTAGGATTATCCCCAAGTAGTGGTAATAGTCAGCGACGGTGGCGAGCCGGGATTTTCATCCGTGTGAAGCATAAAATAACTATCCAAATAACGGTTTCATAATACTATAACATAATTCACATAAACAACATTTATAATCCTTTTTAAAAATATGACACTACTCCTCCGTCCTGAATACTCTTGACACTTATCGGGCACGTAGTTTTAGATGATAAGTTGTTGTTTGGTTATCAATTGTTATTTTATTAAAAAAGTAGATGTGATAGGAGTGAGTAGATAGTAAAAGTAATATTATTTTTATTTGGTTGGGAGAGTGTCGCCGATGGTTGCTAGAAGTTGGTAGGTAGTAGGAGTGATATTATTTTTATTTGGAGTGAGAGAGAAATGTTGACGCTATGGTTGAAAGTTAGCAAAGATTAGAATAATAGTGGGTCATATCCAAAAAATAGAAGTGCAAGAGTGATTCCGGACCCGATAAAGAGAAAGTGTAAAGAGATTCTCAAGAGGGAGTATATTATTATATGGTTCATAATACTATATTCATAACCCTTTTGTAAAGTTTTTCCCATAAAAACCCTACCGTGCACTCACTCTATCGTATCCAACCCTTTAAAGTCGACGAATTTTTTCTCTCCCTTATAATGTAAGTCTAAAGAACTACAAATAAGAAAACTAATGAAAAACTTAACGCTTGATTTAACAAAGGGTATAGTATTGAACAAAATAAAAAATCAAAGCTACAATTTGAAAAGAAAAAAATTGAGGAATATTGCATAGAAAATGGAAAAAGTATATGGGCATTTTATCAAAAATTCCAAAAAGATTCTCTTTAAAATATATGATTTTTCAAAGGTTGAAACTTTATTCTAATTAAGTGAGCGACGCGCTATAATATAATAAAAAGCAACTATAATTAGAATAAATTTATAATATGAAGTATTGGTTTAAATTTACAAGCTAAGTTTAATTGTAAAGATGGGAAAAAGAAAAGGAATAAAGAGAAAAGGAAACAAGCAAAAAGTACATAACTTGGAATCGTAATATGAAGTATTGTTTAAATTTACAAGCTAAGTTTTTTTTGACTCGAACAAGCTAAGTTTAGATTGTGAAGATGGAAAAGATTAGAG